>JANHAO010012165.1:0-16549 GCA_026873985.1 Saraca asoca | reverse complement strand
GTTATTTACTGCATCATTATTTTTGCTACATTGCTAATTCATTTTGTGAGCTAATTCATCTTAATCTTAAACAAGTCTGCTTGCATAAAAAGATTTTAGTTAAATCATTTCAATTAAGTTTTTAAAAGGTGTATGTAAATTCCTCAATAGGAAAAGGGCAAGATCCAATTTAAATTCTACACACTTAGATCTTATAATTTTTTTTTACCCACCACTCTCCTGGGGACCTGATAGAGATACATTTCATTTAAAGATTGTCACATCCAAAAAATCCCCCTTCCATCCCTAAACCGTAGCCCAATTCAAAGGCAATGCACTGAACTTATAAATAGCTAGACGTGCCTTTAGTGTAGGAATTTTTAGATCACTTTTATATTATCCATGAATTTTGGAAGATAGTAGTTCTGATAGGGCAAGACTTCATCTATGTAGTTAGGTTTATTCTTTCCCTTCTGCTTTGTATTTTATTTTATTCTTGATGTGTAACTAAATTCTACTTCAAACTAAGGGAATTCTGCTCTAATTCTTGTGTGATTATAAGACTTGTTTTGATTGTTCAATTATTTCTAATTTGATTCTTTTAATTCTATGTTCTTATTATTTATAATTGCTAAGAGTAATTGATTACAATGGCCAATTGATTAATTATTCATAGTGGTTTTATGGTAGCTGAATTTCTATAGACAAATCCAATTATTTATGGTTATTTGCTTGTGAAGTAGCACTAGGATGTTGATGAGCTGCTGGGGCAATTCAATATTCCTAAAGAATCAAAGGTATTTAATTGGGTTGCTATTGGGATAATTTAATTAACTAGACTTAGTGATTTCAATGCTTAATGCTATTGATAAGTTGGTTGAAGTGCTGAGTTTCAGTTGATTTAACAATAGGTGTCAATGAGTGTTGGGCTTGATTGATTATTCAAGGGTAAAATTAACAAGGATTAATTAGGTGTTATGCTTAATTAATACCCTGACTAAGCGGTCAAAGTGGGAATAAAATAATAGTATCAAGGATCAATCATTGAATTAGCTACAAGAGTCCCTTAGTTTGAGCTTTTCTCTATTAAATCTTCCTTTAATTTTAATTCTATTTTTCATGCATTTGAAGTATTTGTTTTAAATTCTCATTGGTGATTAGCTATCATACCCCCATCTTTTGGCTAATAACACATTAAAGATATTCATTATTCTTTATGAATATGACCTGATCCACCCTAGTTGCTAGCTTTGAGAGTTTAGTACTATTTTTGTTAATCTCGATAGCTCTCAAATTTTGGCATCATTGTTAGGGGCTGGCTAATTTATTTTTGTGTGCTTACAATCATATATAATTTTAGGATATCAACATTAGCATTATGCTTTAAATTCAATCCTTTTCCCCTTTATTTCTCCCATGTTTTTGTCCATTTCCCCTAATTTTTTGGTTTTTTCGCTAGGATCGGGAGGCAAAATTTTCTATGAAATTAGAAGCTCAAATTTGGTTGGTCACCATTTTTGGTTCTTCTAATCAAAACTGAAGCTGTGTGGTAAGCCCCCCTCTTTTTACCAAATTCCATAATCTTATATGATTTTCAATTTTTTTAATATTTTTAAATTATTTTCCTATTTTTTCCATTTCAATTCCTTTTGGTTTTTGATTACTTGTTAAGCTTTTTTGTATATGATTTGATCCTCTCATATTCCTAAGGTAGTATATGATCCAAAGATTGAGAGAACCTTGTAGGAATTGAGAAAAGTGGACACGTACCAATTTGACCTAGTTTATGACCCTTCATCAGCATTAGTTTCAGTACCTTCCTCTCCAAGCTTAGGCACTGATGGAGATCTTTTTTCTACAAGTTGCTCCCCACATTCTAGCACATAGAACATAGGATTTCATCAAAGAACTTTGAAGGAGTTGGCTACCTTTAACCTTAATTAGTAGCCTTTATACATCCATTACCTGTATTGAGGCTGCATTTGAACTAAAGTTTGGCCTAATCCACCTATTGCCTACATTCCATGGACTAGTTGGGGAAGATCCTCACAAGCATTTAATAGAATTTCATGTGATCTACTCAACGATGAAGCCCCATGAAATTTTAAAGAAGCAAATCAAGCTTAGAGTCTTTCCTTTCTCTTTGGCTAATCCAACCAAGGGTTGGCTCTACTATCTCCCTCCAAGCTCCATCAACACAAGCATGAGATGAAAAAACTCTTCCTTAAGAGATATTTCCCTGCCTCTAAAGCAACAAATAGTAGAAAAGAAATTTACAGCATTAGGTAACAATTTGGAAAGGCCCTATATGAGTACTGAGATCAAGAGGCTATGTGAAAGTTACCTCTATCACCCAATCAATGACCAACTCCTCATCTAATATTTTTTATAAAGGTCTCCTTCCAATTGACAAAAGCATGATTAATGCAGCAAGTGAAAAAGCCTTTGTGGAAAAAATCCTTAATGCTACAAGGATACTGATATCCAATATAGCTGCAAACTCATAGTAATTTAGTAGCAAACTAAACTATACCATGAAGAGGGTGAATGAGGTGCACACATCCAACTTAGAGAAGCAAATGACAAACCTCGCTCACATGGTCCAATAGCTCATGGGATAGAAATAAAAGGCACAACTATATGACATTTGCTCAGCTCTAGGGCATAGCACTAGTACATGTCTAACCTTTTTCTAAGAGCATGATCCCTTCTAACAAGTCCAAGCCATAAGGAGATTTCTTGAAAATAATAGAAGATTCCCAAACCAAACCTAACAATCATATAACCCATACTCTAACACATATAACCCTGGCTAGAGAGATTGCCTCAACCTAAGATAAGGCAATCAAGTTGGACAGTAGACTTCCCATCGGTAGCTTTCTATCAAATGCATCAATCAAGCCAAAACGAGCTCATATAGTAGCAAAACCAAGACTCAGTTTTCAATCAAGCTTTGGTAGATTTAAGGAAGAATATGGCATAAGCATGTAGTTCAAACAAGAAATGAGAGGAGAGATTTAACAAATTAAGCAAGACATTGCCACCCTCAATACCAGAATGTAGATAGTGCAAACTAGTATAACAAAACAAGAAAATCAGGCAACAAATAGATTGTATTCCCAAATAATCATGAATCCCAAGGAAAATGCATGTGTTGTTATGTTAAAGAGTGGCAAGGAGATAGAGACTAGAAACAAGTAGCCAGTTTCAGACCACAAGGAGGCAGAGACTTCTACACAAGTCGGTAGCACTTAACCAGTCTGTCCACCTCCACTATTCCCAAGTAGAAAAACAAGGACCAAGACACAAACATCTTGGAGACTTTTAAAAGATTTGAAGTGAATATTCCTTTGCTGGATATGATTAACCAAATTTTAAGGTATGCCAAGTTTCTGAAGGATTTATACACCACCAGAAGAAAATTGAAAGGTCATGAAAGAATTAGCATAAGGAAAGCTGTTTCTACTATCATTCAAAGAAAAATACCCTAAAAATGCAAAAATCTAGATACCTTTATCATCCTATGTATTATTAGTGAAACTAGATTTGAACATGCCATGCTAGACTTAGATGCATCCATTAATGTCATGCCTCTTTCCATTTATGCATCTCTAAATTTATGACTATTAAAAGAAGTTGGTGTCATAATTTAGTTAGTAAATAAGTCTAATGCTTACCTTGAGGGAGTTGTTGAGGATGTTCTAGTTAGGGTGAATGGCTCTATTTTTCTAGCAAATTTTTATATTCTAAATATGGCTTATGATCTCTCAACCAAACATTCATCCCCTATCATTTTTAGGAGGCCTTTTCTAAAAACTACTAGAACAAAAATAGATGTCTATGTTGGCACATTAACCATGAAATTTGATGGTGACATTTTGAATTTAGCATATTTGATTCCATGAAATACCTTATTGTAGATGATGATTATTCCCTGGTTACACTTGGTGTTTTTGACCCCTTAGTGTAAGATGCATTAGACTTGAATACTTTTGCTGAATTGGAAGTAGAATTTGAAGTTGTAGAACTTGTAGAGTCGCAGTCACAGAATAAACCAAAATTGGTAGAGTTGTAGACCTTTCATCGTCCCTCACCCAAGTTGCTACTTTCAGTGGTCCAAGTAGCAATTTTAGAGCTAAAACCATTACTAGACCACCTAAAGTATGAATATTTGGAAGAAAGAGTAGACCTTCTACTCATAATTGTCAAGAACTTGACTACAAAACAAGAGGAAAAACTTATTAGAGTGCTCAATGGCCACAAGTCAACAATAGGATGAATCATAATATTCATTAAAGGCATCAGCCCTTTTGTATACACCACAAAATTCTGCTAGAAAAGGGTTTTAAACTAACCAAAGAGTCTTAGAGAAAATTAAACTGCTCATGATAGATGTGATGAAAAAAAATATCCTGAAACTGCTAGATACTGGAATCATTTACCCCATTTCAGACAACAGATGGATCAACCCTGTCCAAATAGTGCCAAAGAAAATAAGGGTTACAATGGTGAAAAATCAAGATGATGAGCTTGTTCAAACTGAAATTTAGAATGGTTCATGTGTTTACATTGATTGCCATAAGTTGAATGCTTCTACAAAGAAATACCATTACCTTTTACCCTTTATTAATCAAATGCTTGAGAGGTTGGTTGGAAAATCCCACTATTGCTTCTTGGATGGGTGTATAGGATACTTTCAAATTGCCATAGCACTAAAAGATCAAGAGAAAACCACCTTCATATGCCCTTTTGAAATATTTGCCTACAAGAAGATGCCATTTAGACTTTGTAATGCACTAGTGACCTTTCAAAAAAGCATGGTAAGCATTTTTTCAATATTTTTAGAGCATTAAATAGATGTTTTTATGGATAACTTTCCTATCTATGGTGATTTATTTGATGCATGCTTAGAGAACTTGACCTATGTGCTTAGGCTTTGCATTAAGACAAACCATGTTTTGAATTTTGAAAAATGTCATTTTATGTTTGAACAAGGGATAGTTTTAGGACATGTGGTGTCAAGTAGAGGCATTGAGGTTGATAAAGCAAAAGTTGATTTGTTTTTTAGCTTACCTTACCCGACAAGTGCATGGGAAGTGCTTTCTTTCCTTAGCCAAACAGGTTTTTGTAGAATATTTATCAAGGATTTCTCCAAGATAGCCTTGCCTTTGTCCAAGTTATTGCAAAAAAAGGTTCCATTTGATTTCAGCCAAGCATGTAAGGAGGCTTTTGACATGTTAAAGGTTGTATTGACATCTACCCCCATCATTCAACCTCCAAATTGGGAGTTGTCTTTTGAGATCATATGTGATGCAAATAATTATGCCTTAGGACCAATTTTGGGGTAGTGGGTTGGTAAGCAAGCTCATGTGATCAATTATGCTTCTAGGACTCTTAATTCAGGCCAACATAACTATTCCATAGTAGAATGGAGCTTTTGGCTATAGTGTTTGCATTAGAAAAATTTTGCTTTTATTTGCTTGGATCTAAAGTTGTTCTATTTTTTAACCATTCAGCTTTAAAATATTTGCTCTCCAAGACAAATGCAAAGCCAAGATTGATCAAATGGATCCTTTTGCTATAAGAGTTTGACATTTAGATTAAGGACAAGAAGGGAGTTGAAAACCTTGTAGTAGACCACTTGAGCAGGCAGACAAAAGAAGAAGATCCATTACCTTTCCAAATGAACGACTTTTCAAGCTACAAGGTAATGTTCCTTGGTATGCTAATTTGATTATCTAGTTACAAAGACTTTACCTACTGATTTGAGTAGAGCCAAGAAAAAGAAGTTGAAAATTTATGTAAGCATTTTGTGTGGGATAATGCTTGCTTATGGAAATATTATGCTGATCAAATTATTAGGAGATATGTGCTGGATTCTAAGTTTTAGTCTATTCTTTCCTTTTGCCATGTTTATGCATGTGCTGGACATTTTGGACCTCAAAGAACAACTAGGAAAGTTTTAGATTGTGGTTTCTATTAGCCTACCTTGTTTAATGATGCATGAGTTCTGCAAGTGTTGTGAGCAATGTCAAAGAATGGGTAGTTCGACTTGTAGAAATGAAATATTGCAAACCCCTATTGTTGTGTGTGAGATCTTTAATGTATAAGGCATTGATTTTATGGGACCATTCCTTTCATCTTATGCTTTCCTTTATATTTTGCTTGTTGTGGATTATATTTCAAAGTGGGTGGAAGCAAAAGCCACAAGGACTAATGATTCTAAGGTTGTTGTAGGTTTTGTCAAGTTTAACATTTTTAGTAGGTTTGGAATCCCCAAAGCTTTTGTAAGTGACTAAGGGACCTATTTTTGCAATAGAATAATAGAGGTTATGTTAGACATCTATAACTTATCATCCTCAAAGAAATGGACAAGCTAAAATATCCAACATAGCAATCAAGTCCTTCTTAGAAAAAAATAGTGAAGCCAAGTAGAAAAGATTAGAGCCTGATATTGGATGATGCATTGTGGCATATAGAACAACATACAAGACACCCATTAGAATGTCTCCTTACAAGCTGGTTTTTGGCAAGGCATGTCACTTTCCTTTGGAGATACAACATAGAGCTTTTTAGACTATGAAGAGTTGCAACACGAGGATGGATGAAGTTGGTGAGCAAAGGAAGCTACAATAGCAAGAATTAGAAGAGATTTAGCTTGAGTCTTATAAGAATTCATGCACCTACAAAGAGAAGACCAAGGCATTTCATGATAAGAGAATTGCAAGGAAACAATTCCTATAGTGCAATGCTACGACCTAGAACCTGTCCTAGTATTTTAATCATAAGTGGAGCCCCAAAAGTTAGTTTGGTGCCAACTTAAGCCTAAAAGATAGTTATGATCCACCCCAACATCTTTCATGCAGAGCTTAAGGGAAAACTACACTGTTGTAATTTAATTACATGGTTGTGAACTTCAGTGATTAAATTTATTATGGGTTGGATTGCTCAGAAAGGCTCTCCTAGTATTTAACCCATAACTTGGGCTAGATATCATATTTTAATGCAAGGTCAAGGCCATTGGAAAGCTATGTGATAGAGCTACATTTCATTTGAAGATTGTCATGTCCAAAAAGGCAATGCACTAAACTAATAAATAGCTAGCTGAGCCTTTAGAGTAGGAAATTTTATATCACTTCTATATTGTCTCTAAATTTTGGAGGAGAGGAGCTCTGCTATGGCAAGATTCCATCCATGTAGTTAGGTTTATTCTTTCCCTTCTTCTTTATATTTTATTTTACTATTGATGTGTAACTAAATTCTACTTCAATTTATAGGAAATTCTATTCCATTTCTTATATGATTGTGAGACTTGTTTTGATTGTTCAATTACTTCCAATTTGATTCTTTTGATTCTCTATTCTTACTGTTTATAATTACTAAGATTGGTTGATTAAAATGGCTAATTGATCAATTATTTATAGTGGTTTTATGCTAGCTGAATTTCCATAGACAAATCCAATTGTTTATAGTCGCTTGGTTATGAAGTAATACTAGGATGTTGATGAGCTGCTAGGGTAATTCAATATTCCTAAGGAATCAAAGGTAGTTAATTGTTTGCACTAGGTAATTCAGTTAACCAAACTTAGTGATTTCAGTGGCTAATGGTATTAATAAGTTAGTTAAAATGTTGGGTTTCAATTAATTTAATAACAAGTGTCAATTATGTGTTGGGCTTGATTAATTATTTTAGAGCAAAATTGACAAGGATTAATTAGATGCTAGGCTTAATTAATACCTTGGCTAAATGGATAGTGTCAATGATGAATCATTGAATTAGCTGTAAGAGTCCCTTGGGTTGAGTTTTTCTCTATTAGGTCTTCCTTTAATTTTGATTCTATTTTTTATGCATTTGAGCTGTTTGTTTTAAATTCTTATTAGTGATTAGCTATACTAATTCCCATCTTTTGGCAGAGAACACATTAAAGATATTCACTAGTCTCTATGAATATGACTTGACTCACCCTAGCTACTAGCATTGGGAGTTTAGTAATATTTTTGTTGGTCTCGATAGCAATCATCAGTTGTTATATGTGAAATCTAGAACATCCTTAATGAGCTAGCAAGTGGCTCGAGCATGGCAAGAATTTAGCTCACAGGATGCTCAGAGTGCTAAGTCTCAGCTCGTGCCAATAACAACCTCTTCTGCTTAAGCTTGCCCCAACAAGACCAAGCTCGACCTCACTACTTCAAAAGACAGCAGCTCCCCTAGACCAAAGGATCTGGCCTATGATGTGCAACCAGTAATCCAGGAGCTTGTTAAGTAGGAGACCAACATATGAACTAACTAGCAGACACGCAGGGCCCACATGTAGAAGGCAATCTACAGAAGCCGACTTGTAGGATCTTAATCTATCAATCTTATCTTGTACATTAAATACTTGATGTAATAAATTTACTGCATGTAAAATTACATTTGTGACCTCCTTTTCTCTATAAATAGAAGGAAGGAGATGAACGTTAGAGAGGATTGATGCCATTATACTGAAACCCTATAAAAATACTTTTAGAACAATACATTATCATAGACGTAGGGTATGGTTCTGTCTGGATTTGGCCAAACCACATTAATTCATTTATCGCATTTACAAATAGATTACAATTTGAGATCCAAAAAGAATCCTCTGTTGGCTAGAGTTTGGCCCAGAACCAAAATCCACTGTCAATGTTTTGGCACTGTCTATGGGGATCTCATCTATTTTCTGGTTTGTTCTTCTGCCATAATGGCCAAGGGAAGAGCCACCAGAGCTTCAAACGTATTGCTTAATCCTCCAGAAGGTCATGTGTCAATGACAGACTCCTCCACCACTCTCGTCATTGGTGCTACTGCTGGCTTGCCCCCAGCCAATTTTGTTCAGCCCATTGGCATTGCCAACAGCACTAATGGAGTGTAGATTTGGCTCCAACGTCAAGAAAAACTAGAAAATATGATGGGAAAATTGACTAGAATAGTCACGATGTTAGCGCAAGGTGTGCAAAGACAGGCCGAAGCCACAACACCCATGAATGTTCACCAATAGTAGCAAGTTGGATGCTCAAGCAATGCTAATCAGGAAAATTCTCCAATTCACTACTTACAAGAGCAAACTCCAGGCCATAGCTCTCACAACCATGAGGACCAAAGAATTCAGGAATCTTCTAGCCAACAGTTTGGGGTGTGAGACCCATTGGTTGAAGAATTATTTTAGAAAATGATCTAGCTAGAAGAATGCCTTTGAGCTCCAAATGATCAAGCTCACTATGAAGAAAGGTTGCCACTCTCCAAGGAAATCGAGACTCAGACCCTTCCCCCCAAGCTCAAGGTCCCCATGATTCCATTGTATAATGGGAACTCTGATTCATATGATCATCTGGACGTGTTCAATGTTCAGATGGACTTGCAAATGGTTGATCCTCTAGTCAAATGTTGAGTTTTCCCGGCTATGTTGGGAGGTGTGCCTTGAGCTTGATTTAGAAGCCTCCTAGCTTGCTTGATTTGTAGTAGGGAAGATTGTTAACAAAAATTCATCAACCAGTACTGAGCGCTGAAGAGACAGCTCGTGCCTCCCTACCATCTCACCATGATCTTCTAACACAAGCATGAGTTGTTGAAGGACTACATTGCTAGGTTTAGGCTTGAGGCCAGTTCAGTAGAGAATCCATCTGAAGAAACCATGTTGGCAATGATCTCCACAGGACTCCATAAAGATGGAAAGCTGTACAAAAGCCTATACAAGTCCCCGATAAAGGATCTTACTGAGTTTTATGAAAAGCTGCTAAGCAAATCAAATGGGAAAAGACTTTTGACTCAGAAAAGTTTAACGAGAAGGATGAGAAAGCTGGTTCCTGCCATGGCAAGAAGAGGGGCAATATGGACCAAGATGATCACTCTGAGTGAGCTACAAGGAAGTTCAAAAGGTCCAGAGGTGAGTGGCCCCAATATTTAGATTGCCATGAGCAATACAACATCCTATCAGACTCCCAAGATAGGATCTTTATGACAGAAAGGGACAGAGAGGACTTCAGAATGCCTGCACCCTTTAGGATCCCTTATAGGCGGAGAAATCTAGAAGAGTTTTGTGCCTATCATAATGAAGCCGACCATGGGTCCTTGAATTGTCGAGCCCTTAGGGATGCAATTGAAGACCTGATCAGAAAAGGCTATCTAAAGGAGTACATTGTGTGGCCTACAAAGCAGCAATCTCAACATTCCCGGTGAGATGCCAACCAAAAGCCGGGGGGCTCAGTCCAAATTATACATTAACAATGTATCTTAAATTCAAGAGTTAATGTAAATACTTTCCTTTATTCCTATTGAAAGTTGTCTGCCAATTGGCTTGCTGTCATTGTCTTCATCCCTCTTTGATCTCTTCCTTGCTATCAAATGCTTGCAATTACCACAGCTTGCATGTAGTCAACTTTTTTAAATCTCTCAGGTGACTTTGCACCAACTGTGGCCTCTGGTCCAGTTGAGGTCCCCTATACCTCATTACAGAGATGAATTAACAAAGTTGCTAGCTTCCTAAGCTGAGGCCCCCTGGAGCTCGTTCCAGAGATGAATTGATGAAATTGCCAGCATAGCTACATGCTTACGGAGTTGTTGGGGCTCATCTCGAAATAATTGCCAGCATAGCTATGGGCTCATTAAGGTGTGGAGATGCTTAAAATAAACTCACTTAACCAGTTAAGTTGGGGACTTGTTGAGGCATGGAGATGCTCTAAATAAACTCACTTAACTAGTTGAGCTGTGGGCTCACTAAGGCATGAAGACACTCAAAACATACTCATAATTGCTAGTGTAGTTGTGTGCTCGCTAACACACAGAGGCACTCTTAAACACTCAATGCTAGCATAGCGATGTGCTTACTAAAGCATAAAAAATTGCCCTGATTATTTGCTTAAGGCAATAAGATTACTATGATTCACAGCTCTCATGTGACCTGACTCGCAGCTTGCATGCAAACTTTCTATTGGACACAGTTCTTACGTGATTCACTTATACAATATTTATCTACAAGATGCTTTACTCATGAATATTGCTTGCAAGGGGGTTTGGCTTATTGGCTATTTGAGTATTTCCTCACGAATTACAAGAGTTTGCAAGATGCAGAAAGCTAAGAATAACGCACAAAAAAATACAAAAGAAGATTTTATTCATTAAATACCTCAACAAGGTAAAATTACATCAAAAAACTCAGAATACAAATAAAAAAACCAAGATACAAGTCAGAGGAAGGCTGCAGCTAGTCTCTTCTGGAAGAAAGATTGCCGTACAAGGGGAAACCTCCCACCAATCAAAGGGATGGCCACCGAGAGTCAAACCCTTGCTAACTAGAGCTTGCAAGCTTGCCTAAGTTCTCAAATTTTTTCTTCCAGGGCCTCCCTCAATAGCAAGCTCTTCCTTAATGTGACACCCATCAGCTGGAGAGGGAACGAGCATAGCTACTCCTTATTTTCTCGACCAACAGCTCCTCTTCCGATTTACAAAGAGAACAAATCAAGAAGCGCCAGGAGTCTGGCTAGCGGGGCAAAAACCTCATGGTGAAGCCGAGAGGACATAATATAAGATCCATATGAGATCCCTCCATGTTACTAGAGAAGTTATGTCTTCAAAACTCCTTATGTAATAGGCCATATATACCACGATGGAAAGACAAAATGTCAAAAGTGAAGGAGGTTTGTTTGGGATATTCATGGTTTTTTTAGTGAAAGAGTAAAAAAGATTTCTTCTGCCTTAAATAGAGCAAGTTCGATCTCACCAAAGGGTCCAACTGAATCTCCCCAACCACCTTCATTTATTACCTTGGAAAAGAATAAAGGCTGACTCACCAATGATTATGAGGCATGTACTATGGAAGTATGGCCTAGAATAGATGAAACAACAAATTTGATGAAGACTTTGACTGAATGACCCCTAGAAAGTTTCAACTCCCAACCAGCGAAGCAAGTTGAGAGTTGGTGGGGCTTATGTTATATATAAAATCTAGAATGTCCTTAATGGGCTGGCAAGTGGCCCGGGCATTGCAAGAATTCAGCTTGCAAGGCGCTCAGAGCACTAAGTCTCAACTCGTGCCAATAGCGACCTCCTCTGCTCTAGCTCGCCCTAACAAGATCGAGCTTGACCTTACCATGTTAGAAGATAGCAGCTCCTCCAAACCAAAGGATCTGGCCTGTGAGGTGCAACTAACAATTCGGGAGCTTGTTAAGCAGGAAACTAGCATATGAACTGCCCAGCAGACACATAGGGCCCACCTGTAGAAAGCAATCTACAGAAGCCGACTGGCAGGATCTTAGTCTACTCATCCTATCTTGTACATTAATACTTGGTGTAATAGATTTATTGCATGTAAAATTACGTTTGTGACCTCTTCTCCTCTATAAATAGAAGGAAGGAGATGAATGTTAGAGAGGATTGATTCCATTACACTAAAATTCTATAAAAAAACTTTCAAACTAATACATTACCATGGATGTAGGGTCCGATTCTGTCTGAATTTGGCCAAACCACACTAAAAGCTCTGTGTTCTCAACTTCCCTTCCGCTTCTTCTCACCTTCTCCGTTCATTTATTGCATTTACAACCAGATTACAGTTTGAGATCTGAAAAGAATCCTCTATTGGCTGGAGTTTGGCCCACAACCAAAATCCACCATCAACACCAGTCGACTTAGTAGAGGTTATAGTAAGAGCATTTGCAAGCAAAGGATCCTCAAGAAATGCCTGAAAGAAGTTTGTTTGCTTTGTAATAAGCGTTGCACCAATAAGAAGGCAATAATAGAAGAGCCATCTCTAACCATTTCTTTCTCTAATGGAGACTACAACAGCATCATTAGGGATTATGATGACTTAATGGTATTACTGCAGCAATCCCCAACTAGACAACTATGAGATTTTTGGTTGACCAAGATGGCTTGGTCAACATTCACTACAAACACACTTTTGAGACCTTATTGATCCCTTAGCAGTAACTCACTTTAATGTGATCTCCTATGGAGATGTCCATGGACCTTCCTCCAATTTAGCAATAAAGAGGAAAGGAAAAAGAAGGATATTCATGCCACATTCTAGAATAGGTAGAAGGAGAGTGATAAGTGATGGATTTGATGCCATAAAGAGGAAAACTCTTTAATAAGATTCAAGTTCATGAAGTACCTTAAGAGAGAAAGCCCTCAAGAAGATAAACACTATTCAATTTCATAAAATGAGTAATCTCAATTATAAGGGAAACAAGCCTTCCTTCTTAGCTATTACTCACCCAAAATTGGGCTGGATACAAGTCCCAAAAAGCCCACCAAAAATTCCAAACAATTTAGCAAAAAAAAAAATGAGCCTAAGCTATTACTAGAAGTCCAAAAATCAATTATAAAAATAGGCCAACCAGCCGCTATAAGTAGTGTCCAACAAGGACCTTAAATCAGCCATAAATATGATGCCTAATCAGCCCATAGTAACTCTCAATTAGCCAAGTGACCTCCATGTTGGCATAAGAAGGGATGCTAAGGTAGCTCCACTTGATGATATGGCTTCAATGCAAATAATTCTTGAATTTCCAAGGCCATGCTCCTCATATGTGTTCCATATGGTTTGGCATAACCCTTGAGTAGCATCCCTCATCCTTCTAGCCTTAGCTTTAGTGATGGGTCCATCAAGAAGTTTCAAGACTTCTTAGTGATCTCTAGCATGTTCCCTCAAGCTTCCATTACTCCCCCTCTTCAAAAGAATTTGACCTTAAAATCTTAATGCCTACATCAAAAGGAGAAAGATAAAAAATATTAAAGGTAGCACTAATATTGTAATCATGAGGAAAATCTAATTTATAGGCATTGTCATTGATCTTTGCACTACTTGGAAGGGACAATTACCTCTAAGGTGGAGCTTAGTCTTCCTTTATGCTGAGAACCTCTCTTTCCTCATATCTAAACATACCTAATCCCCTAGCTCAAAAACAACCTTCTTACGCCCTTTGTTATTGTGCATATTGTTCCATTCTTCTTTCAATGTTTTTCCTCACTTGTTCATGAAGTTGTTGCACATATTCGACCTTTCTCTTCCCATCAAGACTTGTACATTCCTCAATTGGCAATAGTAATAAATCCAAAGGGTTAGAGGATCAAAACTATAAAAAACTTCAAATGGAGAAAATGAGTAGCCAAATGTACACTTTTGTTATATGCAAATGCCATATAAGGCAAACATTGCTCCCAATTTTTCAATTTTTTTTATGATAGATCTCAACAAAATAGTTAAAGTTCTCTTTACTATTTCAATTTGTCCATTGCTTTGAAGGTGACATGTTGAAAACAATAATTTAGTTTCTAATTGTCCCTAAAGAACTTTCCAAAAGTAGCTCAAGAATTTAACATCTCTATCCAATACAATACTCCTAGGCACTCCATGCAATCTCACTACTTCTCTAAAGAATAAATTAGCAATATGAGTAGCATCATCAATTTTATTACATGGAATGAAATAAGCCATTTTAGAGAACCTATCAACCATAACAAAAATGGAATCCTTCCCTTTGTTAGACCTAGGCAAACCAAGTACAAAATCCATAGAAATGTCCATCCAACGTTCATTAGGAATGGGAAGTGATGTATAAAGACCATGAGGCGTGATTCTAGATTTAACTTCTCTACAAGTTATGCAATTTTCACAAAGTTTTTCTATATTTTGCTTCAAGCTCAGCCAAAAGAAATGTTCTTGCAAAATAGACAAGGTTTTAGCAATGCAAAAATGACCCATTAATCCTCTCATGAACTTCCTTAACAAACAATTCCCTTAAAGAACCTTTGGGCACACACAACTTATTTTCTTTAAAAAGGAAACCATTAAGCCAAAAATATTTGCTAAAAGTCACCTTCGCACAAGCATTAAACACACTAACAAAATCATGATCACCATATACAATTCTTTAATATATTCAAAACCCAACAACTTAGCATGCATAGTTGAGATAAGGATATACCTGTGAGAGAGGGCATTGGCCACAACATTCTCTTTACCTTGCTTATATTGGATGGTATAAGGAAATGTCTCAATGAATTCTATCCATTTTGCATGCCAGTGGTTCAACTTCCATTATTTCAAATGCTTTAAAGACTTATAGTTAGTATGGATGACAAACTCCTTTGGCTATAAGTAGTGTAGCCATGTCTCCAAAGCCCAAACTAAAGCATAGAGTTCCTTGTCATATGTAGGGTAGTTAAGGGCTGCCTCTTTTAGCTTTTCACTGAAGAATGCAATGGAATGACTTTCCTGCATCAAAACAGCTCCAATACTAAGTCCTGGAGCATCACATTCAATTTCAAAAGCTTTAGAAAAATTATGAAGTGCAAGTAAAGGTGTAGAAGTTAGTTTGTCCTTAAGTAATTCAAAAGCCCTCTCTTGCTCACCTTCCCACATAAATCCCACATTCTTCTTCATAAGTTTGGTCAACGGCGCGGCTATGGTGCTAAAGTCCCTCACAAACCGCCTATAAAAACTAGGCAACCAATAAAAGTTTCTCACTTCACTCTAGGTTTTGGGGATTGGCCAATCTTTAATGGCTTTCACTTTTTCTTCATCCATCTCAATACCATTGCCACTCACCACATAACCTAAGAAAGTAATTTTTTCCAAGGAAAAAGAACATTTACCAAAATTGTCATACAATTAGTCCTCTTTCAAACATTGTAACATACATCTCAAATGCTCAACATGTTCATATTCAATTTTGCTACAGATAAGGATATCATCAAAATATATAACCACAAATTTTCCAATGAAAGCATGCAAAACAAGATTCATCAACCTCATAAATATACTAGGAGTATTTATCAAACCAAAAGACATGACCAACCATTCAGACAAACCATGCTTAGTTTCAAAAGCAATTTTCCACTCATCTCCTAATTTCATTCTAATTTGGGGATAACCATGCTTCAAATCAATGTTAGAGAACACATAAGATCCATGCAACTCATCTAACACATCATCAAGCCTAAGGAGAGGATGTCTATACAATGATTTTGTTGATTGGTTAGCAATCAGCACATATTCTCCATGATCTATCCTTCTTAGGCACTAGCAAGATCGAAACTATGCAAGGACTCATGCTTTCCCTAATGTAACCTTTGGCCATAAGTTATTCCACTTGTCTTTGAATTTCTTTGGCCTCTTTAGGGTTTGTTCTATAGGCTGGCGAATTTGGTATGGAAGCTCTTGAAATGAAGTTAATTTGGTGTTTTATTTCTCTTCATGGTGGGAAGCCATAAGGTACTTCTTTAGGAAACACCTCTTCATATTCCTTCAAAACCGACTCAATGGCACTAGATAAAACATTAGTTTCATGGTTAGTATTCAAATAAGCCCCTTTGCAAACAAGGACTAGCATAGGCTAATTGGCATAAAGAGCTGATGTAAATCTTTTTTTTCTACAAGTGCACGATGTAGTTGTAGTAGAGACCGGTGAATACGGGTCAAGTCCCACAGGGATCTTTATTATCAATTACCAAATATTTGCAATGTAAGATGCCTAAATCAAATAAGAATAGTAAAGAGAATAAAGAGATCTAATGAAAGAGCAATAAGTGAATAATAAGCAAAGTATA
>JANHAO010012164.1:0-16559 GCA_026873985.1 Saraca asoca | reverse complement strand
CGTAGAGACACAGTTTGAAACAATCTGTGTTTGTGATTCTACATCAACCTATAGTCCTAGTTCGTGATTGTGGATCTAGCCGTAGTAGCAAGGAGCAGTTTCTGACGTGAGTGAGATTTGTGTCAAATCGTGATCTGTGTTGCTGCATTCAATATATACGCAATGCAATAAGGTAAATCCTGAACTAACTGGTTTATATTATGCACATGGATTCGTGGCTGGGTTTCAAAATTTTTAAAATTTTCACTGTACTTGCTACACGAAACCCAACAACAACGAGAAAGCCAGAATATTACTACAACAGTTTGAGGAACACGAGCTAATCTTAGTGCCTAGAATAAAAATAATTGTGCAAACATGCTATCTAAACTAGCAAATGCCAGAGCAACAATTAACAATAGGTTTATCTTGTAGGTGACGTTAAAAAAATCAAGTGTGGAAGGGGCGGACAAAGTTATGTATACCACTCTTTCACTTTGTTAGATGGACCCTATCATTGCTTTCCTAAAAAATGGGTAGCTCCCAGAAAGGAAAGTCGAATCTATTAAAATCACTCACCAATCAACCTGTTATTACTTAGAAGGTAATAGGCTATACAGGAGATTTTTTTCCTTGTTCGTACTGAGATGTTTCCCTGACAAAGAGGCAGACTACATCTTAAGAGAACTTCATAAAAGAATTTATGATAGCCACATCACCACCTCAACCCTCGTTAGAATTGCAATCCTCAACGGGTATTTCTAGCTGTTATAGGTATTTTCTGGTTCTCCGAAATGGGCTACCAAAAGCTGAGTGACAGATCAGTCCAAGTGAGAAAAGAGCTAAGCTCACTAAATCACCAATTACACGAGCAATAGAACGAGGCAAAAGCCCCAGCTCACTAAGGAACGAGTCTTGGCTCACATAACTAACAACTCGTTATATGCAAGCTTGCATTGCCAAAGGCGAGCTCATGAAGTCCGTCCTCACTGACCAAAGGCCAACAGTGACCCAGCATGTAGACACAGCATCATGCTTAGCAACGAGCTCGTTGAGGATAAAACTGAAGCAACAACCCTCTCAGACTTGGTTCGTGGGGCCATCCTACAAGAAGCAACGTGTAAAACCCACTTACAGAAAGTAAAACTTCAAAAGTCAGCCAGTAGCCTGTAGAAGCCATTTTACAGTTGTCTAGACAGTCTAGTGCATTTATTTTGATGTAACAGAAATACAAATCATGTAATTACAATTGTAACGTCCTCAGTCTCTATAAATAAGAGGAAGGAGATCATTATAAGGCATGCAAAATCTAGGTACTGAAACTCTGTAAAATTCTCTCTAGACTAATCAAAGCTATCGTAGACATAAGGATTGGTACTATTTGATTTTGGCCAAACTATGTTAAAAATCCCTTGTGTGTTTACTGTTTTTCCTCTATTCTTCTTTTCATCTTTGTTAATTCCACCAAAAAGCAGTTTGAGTTCGAAAGAACTTCTCAAGTTGGCTAGATTTTGGCTAAACTGAAATCCATTATCAACACTAACCAAGTGCCAAATGAGATGCCTAAGAATACATTTAAAAGTGTCCAAAGTGTCAAATTTTCTCCAGGATCAACCAATAACCACCCACAGAGCTCTACCAAATCATATCCACATGGCTATTCAACATTTGGTGAATTAACTTCCTAAAGCTATTTCTCCTCGCATCAAGATAAAACAAGTTCATAGTTGTCGTCATTGACTACTTCTCCAAATTGATAGAAGTTAAGCCTTTAATAGCCATCACTGCCAAAAACAATGAAAAATTTGTTTGGACATCCATTTTTTGCAAATTTGGCATTCTAAATGCATTATTTTTTGACAATGGGACACAGTTCACTAGTGCAACTTTCCCCACTTTTTGCCAAAACCTTCACATAACATAGAAATTTGCTTCAATAGAGCATCCACAAACAAATTGACAAATAGAACTCTCCAACAGAATTATCTTAGAAAGATTGAAAAAGCACTCCAAGAGCTTTAAATGGAAATGGATAAAACACTTCCACAATGTTCAATGGGCATATAGAACAACCCCACAAACTGCCATTAGGTTCACACCCTTTGCCCTTGCCTTCAAGCACAAGGCTGTCATACCAATTGAAATTAGGGAACCAAGTAATCACTTTAAGAACTTTAGCAAAAACAAAAAAGACGATCAAATGAGGATTGAACTAGATCTTTCTAAAGAAGACAAAGAGATCACTCGCATCTGATCACAAGCCTACAAAACAAAGTTGGCTCATTTTCATGCATGAAGGGTTAGGAAAACAAAATTCGAACCAAGCTCCCTAGTCCTAAGAAAGGCAGATGGCCTAAGAAAGAAAGTTAAAAAAAAAAAAGGCAAACTAGCCACCAACTAGGAAAGCCCTTTTCATGTTAAAAAATCTTTGAACAACGAGCCTATCGCCTTTGAACCATCAAAGGGAAAAATATCCCCCGTACTTGCAAGGTTACTCATCTATGCCACTACTTTGTCTCTACCTAAGTGGATTGAACCTCTTGCATATCACCATCATGCTAAGCATTTAGAGTTCCTAGTTATTAATCAAATGTAAAGGCTCGTCCATTTCTACACAACTACCAATGAAACAAATAGAAGTTCAAAAACCCATATGAATTGTATCATTTTTCTCCGTTCTACTAATCAAATCTCAATCAGGGCCAGTAGAACAATGCCACAAGATCATCTTTATGCTCGTGGTGCCTTACTTTTTAGCTTGGTATAACAATTCTATGAGGTTGCCATGTGCTCATGATTCCTTGCTCTTCAACTTAGTATAATAATTCCATGAGGTCACTATGTGCCTATGGTGCTTTGCTCTTTAGCTTAGTAAAACAATTCCATGAGGTCACCCTGCACTCACGGTTCCTTACTTTTCAACTTGGTATATCAATTTCACAAGGTCGCCTAACACTCGCAATCATCTTGGTAAGACAATTCTATAAGGTTACCATAGACCTGGACAATAAACAACATGTTGACTTGTAGTTGCCTTATCGACAAATTAATAATTCATCACAAATCATATTACCCCACTCAATTGATAACGTAAGGCTTTTGGAGCTGTCACTCCAAAAAATTAAAATAACAAGCAATTGTGACAAAGGCCTTTGACCTAACAAATAAGGTGACATGTCACACACAAACATGCTAAAATACATAAAGATCAAAACATAAAACCACTAAGTAGAAAAAACATAAATGTCACCAAAATCCAGGTTCAACACCCATAAAAAGACCAAAATATCCGGCTGAAGCCTATAGAGCGACATAAACTTAACAAAACTTAAAAATTTGATACATAATCTCAAATTAAAGAATAGATTAGGCCTTTCATTCATCTTCGTCATGGTCTAGATTAGCAACATTGCCAACAACACCAAGATTTGGCTTAACCGCCTCACTAATAAAGTTTTACGGGTCTAAGCTCGTAACTTGAACATCATCCACTCCCATATTGGCACTAGCAATGCCCTCATTCCTAACATCTCGATGGTTGCTAGCATCGAACCCCTAGCTTCAGAGACAAGATATGAAGAAGGATTTAGCTCATCAGTGCCTTCTAGAGGATCAATATCAATATTAAAGAAGTAGTCATGAAACCAGTTCAACTTTGACAAGTACAGCTAAACATCCAAATTGTCCCTTTTGATTTGGTAGATGGTGTTATTCCAGAAGTTGTGATAGTTTCTAAGCTCATCATTCTTTAAGGCTTGAACTTGGGACCCTAAGCCATTAAGCTCTGAGGCATCCAGGTTCGCCTTTTACTCAGCCACAGTTAATTTTCTTTCCTCATAATTCAATCATTATTAGCCTTCATGAAAGCCTAGATGAACTGTGAACTCAGGCCTTTAGCATTTGAATCTTAACCTTTACCTCCACCAACTCCTTGTCTTGAGCATACAAATTTTGGATAGCAACATCTTTTTCTTCCATAGCTTTTGCGATAACCGCCTCCTTTTCCTAAATTATCACCTACTTCAACTTAAGAACAAAGTCCATTTTTTGCTTCTTAGCACGAAGCTGGGGGAGTTTAACCAGAGCCAAGCCCTCAATCCTCTTCACTTCATCACCTCCTTTTCCTAAATTATCACCTACTTCAACTTAAGAACAAAGTCCATTTTTTGCTTTTTGGCACAAAGTTAGGGGAGTTCAACCAAAGCCAAGCCTTCAATCTTCTTCACTTCATGTAAGGCTACATACTTACTTTTTAGCACAACATTGCCTTAATACCTAAAAGCCACAAGTTGGGTCTACGGAGAAGGGGTGCAAGGACCAAAAGAAAAGGTTAATAAGTGGTCCAAGTTTACAACAAGCCCCTCAAAACCTTTGTTCCACCCTTTATTTGAACCACTTTGGTCAAAGCACCTCTTCTTCTAATTATGCCTTTCTCCATTGTCCAAATGATCCTTAGTCCGTTTGCTCACTTTCATGAGGTTGCTCAGCCTTCTCATGCTTTTGGTGTCCTTTTTCTTGTCATTCATTCTCCTCAGAAGCCCTTTCATTAGCAAAATGGGCATCACAGATTATCCTGATAAGCTAGGTTCATGTTAGGAAATCTTAATTGGATGGTGGGAACTCATGTCATGTAAATAAGCCTCTATAAAAAGAAACACAAAAAGTCAACAAAACAAAGATATAGTTGAGTAGAAAGTATGTATAGTAAACAAGACTTATGAGGACTTTGGCATTGTTGTCAAAACTCTTCACTAATAAAGCCTCAAGGATTGCCTCAATGATCATCATTGTAACACATGCCACGTGACTTTTCACACTCATAAACAAAAGGTTATGCTTCCAGTGACCCCATTTCATAGGAAAAAGAAACTTCTTATTCTAATTGTACCGGCAAGGCAAAAATTGAGGAACCTTAGTTGCCTCCATGCCAAAAAAAGTTGCCCTTCCAACCCTTTGGATTCGAAGACAACCCAGTCATGAGTTTTAAACCATGATAACACTTAAGAAGAACTCTAGATTGGAAGTAAAGGTATCCCCTAAACAGATTCCAAATAGAAAAATGAAAGAAGACTTCCAAATCATGAGTCACTCTACTTGTTTTAGGACCACTTAAAAACATTTTATAACAACCTAAGTGTTGTATGAAAATTGGGAATGCATAGCCCCTATTACCAGCTTCAATTCATATTCAAATTTGAAAAATAGTGGAATTGCCCAAAGCTTGAGCATGACCACTATATAATGCATAGAAAACTACTAGTGTCATAGCTACAAGCCCTCCTATCTACCAATGGGCTAACAAACTAGATTGCCTTATTTGTATCAGCTCCCCCACTAAAGTTTGGAGCTCTAATCTAGTTAAAGCTATTTGATTATAAAGAAACTTGTGTATGGAAGTATTCCTGTGCATAATAAGCCCACTATGTCATCATTCTGATTAGCAGCCTACTCATAACCACCATTATAGTGGGATTTCTAAGTTGTAAGAAGTTCATGAAAGCAAATAATGAGGATTTGTGCATTCCTTGATGTCGAGACGCCTACCTTAATAGTCCCTTGAGGGTTGGATGCCTCCACATCCTTGTCATTCGATATGACCTCCAGATCCTAATTGCTACTAGTAACACTGCTAGGATGACCCAGTGCTTCCTAAAAAGACATGCCTAATTGTCGGACACTGTGCACAAAGTATCTACCTTTACTTCTATGGAAGAGGAAAAGGAAGAAGTCAATAAGGACACATCAGGTGCTGATATTCTGGAGGAAGACAACAAACTTAATAAAGATAGAAAAGGGCTTCGAGTGGACCTTAAGGAGTTTGGTCTTTCAATAAACATTGATAATGTTCTTGTCTTCTCAAAAAAATATTGATCAACATTTTAAACATCTTAATGTTTTCATAAATGTCACTCAAAAGAATAGTCTTGTTATCTCAAAGACAAAGATCTCGCTTTTCCAAACAAAAATTAGCTTCCTGGATCATTATATTTCCCAAGGAACTATCACTCCATTAGAATTGTAATTCAATTTGCTAACAATTTTTCTAACCAAATTATTGACAAAACTTAGTTACAAAGACTTTTAGAATGTCTGAATTATGTTCTAATTTGTTTCCTCAAATATCCACTGTTATTAAACTATTGCATAATCATATAAGGAAAAATTCTCCCCCTTGGACAAATATTCATACAAATATAGTCAAACAAATTAAGTCTCAAGTCAATTGTCTTTTATGCCTACATATTTCTGACTCATCTACATTAAAAATAGTAGAGACAAATGCATTAGACATAGGCTATGGTGATATTCTCAAAAAAAAAAAAAAATCAAAGACAATAAAGAGCATGTCATTGCATTCACATCAAAGCATTGGAATCATGCACAACAAAATTATTCAACCATCAAAAATGAAATTTTGGCAATAATTTTGTGTATTAACAAATTTCAAAGCAATTTATTGAATTAAAAATTTATTGTTTAAGTAGATTGCAAATCTACAAAAGGAGTTTTACAAAAGGATGTCAAAAACATTGCATCAAAACATATTTTTACTTGATGGCAAGCAATTCTAAGTGCATTTGATTTTGAAATCAAATTTATCAAGGGATCTTTCAATTCTCTTCCTGATTTCCTTACTTAAGAATTTTTGCAGGGATGACAATGCCATCTACAAAAGAAAGAGAGAAAAATAAGAATCTATAGTCAAATTCTAAATCAAATGATTCCTCAAATCCCAAAAACAAAGGTAAACAAGTAGCCATCCTAACTCCAGCCAAATCACTAACCACAAATGACTTCCTCTTCCCAATAGAAACATTGTTGGCAATAGAGCAAACAATGGAAAATCAAATGCCTATCCAATTATCAAAAAAGTCTTGGGTAGATATTACTGAGGAAGATGATGATAAGCCTTTCATTCTCAGCCAATCCCAATAGACGCAGTTAATTGCAAAACAATCTTAACAAATTTCCAAAGCTGGCTCTTCATTAAAAGTCATAAAAAAATGTCAAGCCAAAACCCATCAAAATATCCACCAAACACTACCCTAAGCTAGAGGTAAAAGATCTCGTCCAAATAGAACCAGAAATTTCGAACAAAGACCTAAAATTGGTTATATCAAAAATTTTGTTCAAAGACTAGCACCACTTGTCAGAAAGCTCTTCAAAATCCAAAAAGTTCTATGAGTTTATTCTTGTGGACTCTAGATCTGTAAAGATAAATAATCATCTAGATAATGATCCCATCACAGAAAAAACTCATTCAACTTTCAGAATTGAGAAAATTCTTAGTATCTACTTGGGGTCAACATCTTTTAACCCCTAAAAATTTTCAAAAGTTTACAATCCTATAAGGTATACATATTGAGATTATGTCAATAACCGGCATTATACCTTATATTTTCAAAATACAAATTTTCAATAGACTTGGTTGTTATTTTTTAACCAAAATACTAAGTACAAATTTCCCCAATGGTTTCTCCACTGGTGGAAAATTGTTAGTCAAATTTTTGAAATCTTCCCAAAACAAATCAATGAAGGTTTTAAATTTTTCAAATCATGTTTTAACAATGAAACTTTTGGAAACCTTCCCATTCTTTTACAATTTTACTTCAAAATTGGTCCTCCTTAGGTATACTTTTGGAAATACCAATGTACAAAATCAAATTCATTATCCAAATACCTAATACTAGAAAGGAAGGATTCTATCAAATAAGGGCTAATTACAACTCAACTCACAAAAGTGAGATTGCCAAATGGTTGGAGAAACATCCTCAAATTCACAAATCTGTTAATGCCAAGATAACTCAATTTCTACAAGATAGTTCCTAAATTGTAGCCTCCCTTGCTTCAATAAGCAACAAGGAAGACTTTATAAATCAACTCCAAGACATCTTATCTCAACTCAAAGGAGAAAATGTAGTTTCCAACTCCTCTAATGCAACTGGTTCTAAAGACTTTGCATAAATAAATAAATATGACTATTTTGGTTTTAGCCTTAGTGACTAAACCAGTATCTATTCCAAATTAAAATTCAAATGAAAAATTTTCAAAATTATCGACAAAAAAGGACAAACTTGCTTTCATTCCTGATAGCATCAAATTAAAGCGCCCGAGAAATCTATTTTCGGTGACTAAAGTTGACACAAAAACATCAACAGTTGTCACTATAGTAAATTATTGGAAATATTGTATTGTAGTGGATATTGTAGCACAGGTCACTGTAGCAATTACTGTAACAAACCAAATCTTCCTATAAATAAGATAGTCATTTCATTGATAAGGCATCCTTCTCATATACAAAAATTTCCCTATCTCTTACATAACTCTCAAGAAGCATTTCTAGAACTCTTTCCCAAATTTAAGTTTTCAAATTTGTAATACAGATTTATACTTTTTATTTTGCATTAAAATCATAGATAGAACTTATGTATTTTATCTATTTTAACAATAAATTTTTTATTTGAATTATTTGTAACTGATTTTTAATTTAATTTTTTAATTTTGATGCTATTAAATTATTAATTTAATTTTTTAATTTTTTGAATTATCAAATAATATTTCTATTTCTAATTTTTAATATTTGAATTATTTATTTAGGTAATGCAATTTTGATATCCACTTTAATATTATTGAAATGATTTTTAATTCAGAATTTGATGATATTATATTTTAAAATTTAATATTAAAAATATTTTAATATTTCAGTAAGTTACATAATTCAAATTTTAAATAATTTTAATAATATATTATCTAATTGTTAAATTATAAACCACTTTGATAAATGCTATATATCCTCATTCTGTATGGAAATCATTTATTTAAAAAACAATATTTAATAAAATTATTTACAACCCATTTTCACTCTAAATTTATTAATAGATTTTAATTTGAATTATTTCTATATGTATTAAATAATTTATATATAATAAATAATTATATTTATATAGAAATAAAATACTTATCAAATACATTATTAGTAATATCTAATTATGATTTGATAGATAACGTCAACATAAAAATTCTCACTTTTCAAATTTTCATATTATCTTTAAATATTAAATACCAAATTGGATATTTCATATTTTTTTTTGAAATTTTTGTCACTTTTGAATACTTATCACAATTTAAGTATAATATATATATATATATATATTAAACTTCATAAAAAGATATTTCTGAAACATATATTTTTTTAAGATAATATATTAATTATAACATGAACTATTATTAATTAAATGATTAGATCTTCTAGCATAAAATAGTTAATTTAAATTTCTAAATAAATTCACCTAAGTTTAATATATTAAAAAAATAATTTTGAAAAAATAAAAAAATCTAATGATAAATTTAACTAATTTAAAATATTAATATAATAACTTTATTAAATTAAAAAAATATAATATTCTTAAACAATTAACATGAATATAATTTTACTAATTATATAATCATCTAATAGTTAAAAATCTAATGGTGATTATTTTATATTTAAATACATTATAATTTATAATTTTTTTAAATTCATATTACAAATTTCTATCAGCTAAAATTAATTAAATTTATCTATCGCACGGATACAAGTTATATATATAAGATTTCAGAAATACAAATTCAAAATTTTTGTATGCCATACAGCACACAACAGTAAAATCTGTGCCACGTAATAAAGAAATTATTTGAACTTCTTAAAGGTAATCAGGTGGAATTTTTTATTTTCAAGGAGAATTCCATAGCAGTTTACTGTCACGGACTCTCCAAAATAGCTTCTTGATTCAACCAGACAAACATCCAACACTCTATGAAGATTCATACTTTGATATTCAAATATCATTGCTAAATTTTACGGGGCAGTTTAGGACAGAAACCAAAACTTCAAAGATAGTTTTAAAGGAGAAACAGAAGAAGTGAGCTTTGGTTCTCCGAAGAAGATAGAGTAATGGCCAAATTCAACAACATGGCGAATTGTGCTGCCAAGAAAGTTGAAGCTGCGATTTCTTTATATTTAAAAATGACTAATTACATCCACCTCTTTTTTATTTTCATAAATATACACTTACTTTTTTTTATTTTTATAGAATAAGAAAAGTGTATATTTAAATAGGAAAAAAAAGGAGATGAATGTATAAAAAGGAAAAATCATTATATATTTTTAAAAACAAAAGAAAAGTAAATATAATTATATTGAATCATATTAGAAATGAGCTTAATTTTTTCTTATAAAAATTTCGATAAAATTGTCAAGTCATGATTTCTCTTTGCTGAAGTTTTTATTGTTCAGGATTAAACCATCGATGATAGCAATTTCTCCATTTACCCCAAAACATCATTTTACTGCAAAACTTATAGCAAATGAGCAACATTTGAATTCTTTAATCTCAAGAGTGCGGCCACTATCAAAAAATAAAAATGAAAAATTAGGAAAAGCTGTTACTCTTAAGGTTCTAAGTGATTAGTTTTGATACTAACAAATACCAAACAGTGATTAGTTTTGATACTAACAAATAGCAAAGAGTGAATATATTACAATACATGTCTTTGTGCTATATCAATGTGCTTAATGTATATCATCTATAAGTGTTAATAGGAATGTTATAATATAGTTAATAAATATATGTGATAAGTTTATAACGCATGCTTTAGTGCTAACTTGCTTTAGTTATGTATTTGAATCATGTATTATGATAAATTAAATTGAACTAACTATATGAATTGCAAAGTTTTTGTTATATTATAGGATTATCCAAAGAGAAGAGAGTGAACATTGGAGTCAAGTATTGGCTTCTCTTGTTTAAGCTTAGCTCTAGATAAACTGTAAAGATATTAGAATATTTGAAATTTAGCTCATTTATTTTCAAATTACCTTTGAAAGTTTGCCTCAAGATTTTGATCAAAGAGAAACATTTCAAGATGTTCTTATAGGATTTATCAATTTGTTTAATCTTGGAAATATATTGTTACATTTGAAATATTTCAATAAAAACATTCTGACTTGTTTTTAAATGTTTTGCCATACTCATTCAATTTGGAATCATGTTTTTGGACTAGTTTATGAAGGTTAAAATGGAGTAAATTGGTTTGAAATAGATGTGAAAAAGTTTGTCATTCTTCTCCAGACCTCATGATTCAAATCGGGACACTTTACATAGTTTTCATGATCATGCTCATAAGAACAAGATAAGCATTCAACCTTACAATTCAAATCGAATTTTGAACTAGTTTTTGTTTGATTTGAATTGATTCTTGTCTTCAATTCTGATTGTCAGTCAAATCGTGTTCAATTCTGACCTTCCCCAAGGTTTACAACTTTGGGTAAGCAAAGTCAAAATTTGAATTACATTTTCTCGAGTTGAATCGAGTATTTCACATTTGAACCTAGTGATTCCATTTGTGAATCTACTTGATTTTCAAATTTTAAAGGAGCAGATTTACACATAATGGCTAGTTTTTACTAGTTGTTTATTTTTGCTATAAATACTCATTTCACACATATTTTTTCATAGCGAAAAAGAGCAAAACCTAAAATCTTGAGAGGCAAACATTCCCTTTTCATCTGTGTTTCATCTCTTTATTTATATTCTTTAATATGAGCTAGATTTGATTGATTCCATATTTATTGAGCTTCAATTTGTAATCCGAACTTCAGAGTTCTTTAAATTTTCTATCAAATCATTTTAAAAACTATTGGGTTTTCTAGGGGTAGCCTTACCTGAGTTTAAAGAGTGGTTAAGCTTTTTGTTTTCTTCTTTTGAGTGAGTAGTTGAACTTCTCAAAAAGGGTTTTTGATTGTGGATGAGTAATCATTTGCAAAGGCTTCTCCTTGTACCTGTCCAAACTTGGAAGGATTGTTAATTTTAGTAATTTCAAGCTTGGTTGAGAACTTGAAAGTAGATACAAGCCATGAAGAGTATCTTACAAGGGGGAACCACTATAAATCTTGAGTTTGAATCTCTCTATCCTTACTCTCTTTATTTTCTAGCAATTTACATTGTGTTGTATACTTATACTCTTGCTGGTGTATTGAGATCTTGCCATTACTCTATTTATATTATTGAAATCTGCTAAGTAATTTTATGACTCATTGTTTATTCTTTTGCACATAAATTGGTTTGTTTGAAAGAAATAATTTCTTTATTTGAATGTGCTCATTAATGCCTTGCATTGTATAGTTAATTGAGTTACTTTGCACAAGTGTTTTAACTTGTTGTTTTCTTATGTGCAAACATCTTAATCTAACTATCTTGAGTTGTTTAAATTAAAACCATCCATGGGTTTCCAAAAATAAGATATTTTCAAAGAGAATGCTAAAAATTCCAAAAGATTTAAGAACACCCAATTCACCCCTTCTTACTTGTGGGTTGCCTTGTCCTACAATTAATATAAAAGCTATGGGCTCTTATTTAACGGACTTAATCATCTCAAAAGGATCCATGGCAACCATCATAGGCACCTCTCTGAATGAAAATTGTGATATTTCAAAATCTCCAAGATTTAAATATGTTAATATCTTTAAACCTCCTTTCTTTGATGGTTCTTACTTCAAAGTTTGGAAGGAAAAATGAAGTGCTTTTTACAAGCTTTTGATTTATATTCATGGGATATTATTGTGGATGGTTTTACCTTCAAACTAAGAAATGAATAAGATGATGTTTATAAAAGGGATTTTGCTTTGAACATTAAAGTTATGAAAATTTTCCATAATTGTTTAAATGATGATGCTTATGCTGAAGTTTCTAAATGCTCTAGTGACAAAGAAACTTAGGACACTCTCTATGCTTTTTAACTTGATGATTATCTTTTTTTTCTTTAACAAGAGTGTTTGTATTGAGCATGAAAAGGAAAAGGAAACAAAGGAAGATATTGTTAAGGAAATGTTTCAAAAGGATTTGCAAGAACGTAAAACGTGTTTCATGCCTCTCAATGAAAATTTTCAAGAGAATGAAAATGATGGTTCTAAAAAAGAGTCAATTAAGTTTCAAATGGAAGAATCTTGCTTAATAACTTAGGAAGTATATGACTCTTATCCTAATACTAGTCCTTCTCATGATGATCTACATCCTTTTAGTGAATTACATAATGATAGAATATCTATAGCATTTGATTGTTCAACTTCTTGTGACTTACAAACTCAAAATGATTTAACCCTAGAGGATGTTGAACACTCTACTTGTACACTTTACAAGTCTTTGAGAGAATATATAGGTTTCAATCTTAGAAGGTCTAGAAAACCTCTTGGCAAGTTTGAATCAAAGTGTAGTTTCTACAAAGTGCCAAAGTTTTCTAAATGTGTTTTTCAAGGAAAATCAAATTCTAATAAGAATTCTATTATTTGCAATTATTGTGACCATTAAGGATATATTTCTCATTTATGCCCTATTAGAAGAAATTCTTATGTGAAAAAGAAAAAAGTTTAGGTTCCTAATTTAGTACTAATATCAAAGGACCCAAAATGAAGTGGGTACCAAAAAGTCCTCCTATGACTTCTATTATGCAGAAAACTTCTTGCAGAGTTGAACAATTTGGTTAAGAAAAGGAGAAATCTTCAATAAGGGTTTTTTTTCAAAACAAAAACATAGAAAAAGAATATTTGACATAACCAAAGCTTCTCAAATATACATTTTTAAAGTATCAAAGCTCAAACTGTTAAAGGAGAAGTAATAGGTAAGAAAGAGTCATCCTTTCATTACAAAGGATAAAGAATCAATTTCTCTAACCTCTCATGTTACTCTATTTGATATTTATCGAAAATAGGTGAAATTGTTTCAACGCATAAGCATTACATGAAGATTGTGTTTCATTTTTTTTTATCAAAATTATTTATGCATTTGAGATATTATCATAGATACATGATTTACTTTGTCTTCATTGACCCTTAACTCTTTGATGCTATAGCTTAATATAAAGGTTTGCAATGCTTCGCATATATTTCCTTGAATCTCATTGTCTATTGTTCTTATATGGAAAAAATGTAAATGCTTTGAAAATTATTTCTTATCTTCTTTATTATATTATTCAATTTTTTTAAGTGCTTTTATTAATTTCTTCATTTTCACCCAAAATCAAAAAATCCTAAATCTCCCAAAATCCCTAAACTCTTTTTTTTTCACCCAATCAAAATGATTGATTATTTCACCTCCTATTCGAAGAAAAGGATAAAGATGTCTAGTGCTAATGGGCTTATCAGACATATGTGGCAATCAAAGAGTAGAAATTCTTCCTCATCAAAGAATCCTATGAAAGGTATGCTCAATATAAAGAGAAACTTGTTATTCCAATTAAGTGTTTGGATAGGAAATTCTTAAAAGAAAGCCACTTAGAATTATTCAATCTGCTAAAATATTACAAGTTGTTGCACTTTGTGTGCTATAGTGCTCCATGCTATCTTAGGATAGTTAGGATTTTCTATGATAACTTAGAAGTATCAAATGGAAAATTATCTGCATCAATAATGAGGAAATCAATTAATATAAATGTAGAAACATTGTGCAAATTGTTTAAAATGGAATGAGGGTCAAGCTTCATTACTAGTAAGGATGTAGAGAATTATTCTAAGAAAAAAGCTATCAAAATGGTTTTCTTTGATACTGCACCTATGATAACCATTGAAAAATTAATTATTACTAGGCTATTAATGGATGATTGTCTCCTTTACTACACCATTGTGAATACCGTCTTGCCCTGCCACACAAATTCAACAAATATTATAAAAGATGAACTATTTCTAATGTGGACCATGAAAAAGAGGTTGGAAATCAACAATCCATACCTTATCATCTCATACATGGGAACTTTCTTCAACAAGCCAACTTAAAGTTTTCAGCCCTATGGAATAGTGTTATTCAAGTTTTTGCTCCTTTTAGTGTGCCTCTTTCTTTGGAAAAAGAAGTAGAAAATGTGGATAACATGACTACTATGAATGAGAAAACTCTGTATCAAATGCAAATGCATTCATGAATGGAAGGTGGGTAAAATCGAATGGATCTGCTTTTGGGTGTTCTAGTGATGCTTCAAGCTCAAGTGCTGGTGCTTTAATAGATTAACAAAATGAAACCCTGAATCTCTTAAGGCAGCTTCAAATTCAGCAAGCACACATTCTCGGGATAGTCGAACAATCTCAAAAGCAATAAATGTTTGTTTGAACTCCATTGAAGCTAACATGAGTACAAAAATTAGAGATCTTCACAGTTGCCTGAACATTATGAAAAGCCAACTCCATGAAATTTAGGATGCTGTTACTCTAGATGTAGTAATTTCTAGTTTGCTTTTCATGTTGCATTTCATTGTTCCCTTAGCCTTAGTTCCCATTTAATATTTTTGTTATGACTACTGCATATATTTTTTTAACTCTAATGGATAATTTGTTTATGGATTATTATGTTTCTAGATTATATATATATATATATATATATTTGGATCATTTTCTATGATTTCTAGTTTCTAGCTAGTTTTCTACTGTTATATTCTCTTTTTAATGTGTTAAAAAGGGAAGAAACATAATTTAGGGATATGAGATTTCATGTTCTTAGAGTAAAGTTTATACATTATAGGGAACCTGGCTCTTAGGTGGAGTTTTACTTTAATTGATTTTTCTTTGTTATCAATTATTTTAATATGTTAGTATATCGTTTTTATTGATGTCTGTTGACGTCGGATTTTGGTTAGCGCTCCAAAATCCGGCCAACGGGGGATTCTTTAGGATCCCGGATCTGTTCTAGATTAGTGTGTGCATGCAGGTTGATCAACTGGGTGAGTGGGAGAAGAGACAAGGGAGAAGGCACAAGATTTTTACGTGGTTCAGCTAAATCCAGATTTTCTGGATCCTACGTCCACAGTAGAGAGTTTTCTATTATGATTGTTCAGAATCATTTTCTCAGCCCCCTCCTCTTGCTAACAATATCATCCTATTTATAGAGGAAGGATGGGCTCTGGTCATTAATTACAAGTTACAGTTATGTCACATCAAATAAATAAGCATACACGGTGAAGAGACCCCTATCTGATTGTAGGTTGTAGAAGTAGGTCTCTCCAAGCCGACATGTAGGTTTGCATCCGTCATTGTGTCAGGCAAGACATTTTGTTGTCCCTAGCGAGGGCTTTCACAATTTTGGAGTAGTCGTGAGAGTCGCTGGGGGGGACGAGCTCGAGTAGAACGATCGTGGGGTCGATCCTTGGACCCGTCGCTTGTCGAGTCATGCTGTCACCGGGGGGTGGCTTTCGGATCATGGCTAAGCGAGTGCTTGCCGTTACCATTTATGGTGAGGTATCCTGAAGACTTCTCACGAGGATCCACTTCTGTTCTCTCCGTGGACTAGTCCTCAGGGAGCCGTATTTTTCAGTATACAACACAAGCCCTCTAACTCTCAGTTCGCGCAGCGTGCTGGGAGTTTAGAAACCCTTCGCTTTCCCTTCGAGCGCATTCTTTCTAGAATCGTCTTTCCATTTTCCCATGTCTTGTTGTTTCCAAAGTGAAATTTGGGCCTTTTTCCAAGGCTATTAATATGGGTAGTTGAGGGGGAATGAATCTGGACCTGTCAATGGCCTGTCCCCAACTCTATTTAAGGAGGAGGTCCCTTCTCCTTTGCTTC
>JANHAO010012163.1:0-16556 GCA_026873985.1 Saraca asoca | reverse complement strand
CTTATTCAATTGCTTCATAGAAGCCTCTATTTATAGGCATACAATCATAAAGATAGATAACCTAAAAGTCAAGAAGAATAAATAAAATTCAATGGTCTTGAAGGAGATTCAATGACTTTAGAGGTTTAAAGGAAATTCATAATAATGAAAGAATTTATAACATTCATTGTTTCAAGAGTTGAGAAACTAAATGGACATCCACAATAATAGATGAATTCATAACACCTACTTAGCTGTCTATTCTCATTTATTTTCTTATATTCCTAGCTTCCAAATAAATCATTAGAGTTGCATCTCCTCAATGGTGAAACTAGAGTCCAGAATAAGGGTTGGTTTAAGTAAAACCTTTGTGTACAAACTCTATAATACTTTCTTTTTTGCGCTTTATTCGTGGCCCAATGTCCAAAAAAAAAAAAAAAACAAAAGGTCTGTTGCCCTAAACTTTAAACATAAATTAATACATTTTTATATGATTCTTAATAATATAGAAATATTTTAAATAATTTTAAATGTTACATTATAATATTTCATAATTTCAGAAAAAAAACATTTTATTTTTGTCTTTTAATATCCTAAAAAAAATAACAAAGTAGAAGATAATTATTGGTGGTGATGAGAGAATATCAAAATAAAATATAAATTAGATATGCCTAACTGTACGCACACAAATTTTAAATTTAAATTAGAATAAAATTTATTATCATAAATATATATATGAATTAGAATAAAAATACTTGTGTGTAATTATATTAATTGAAATAATTCCATTTATTAATAAATTATTTTTAGTTATTCATTATCTTAACAATTAAGAAAATTTTAATATTTTTTAATGCATCTAATTTATATCCTATCAAATTAAATTGTCAATAAAAGAAAAATGCATATCCTCTTTTTAATCAAAATAAATAAATAAATAACCAATAGATGTAATAGATAATAGATAATAAAGACAAATTTTTGCATTTTTTTGTCTGAAATTTTTGTAATCATGAAAAGTGAAAAAAAGGCAAAACTGGCAAGCTGGGCTTGCTTAGCCGAGTTTGTAATTCCCTGTAACTATGTTGACTGTAAGTCCATTACATCTTCATTATACCTCCAGAAGGCGGAACAAAGGAAGCAACTCGGGTTTGCAATTTGGAGGACCACTGAAAGAAGCAACTCGCCAGGGAGACAAAGGAAGGTATTCGTCATCTCACACCAACTTCAACTTCAACTTCAGTTCCTTCAATCTCATCTCTTTTTGTTTTCCTCCTATGTTATTCTGCTCTGAATTTTTTTACAGTATTTGGTTCTGTTTCTTGCTTTTGATCCCTTTTTTTAGTTTCCTTCTATTTGTTTCTGATGCATTTAGAAAACGATTATAATAGACAAAAAATGTTTTCAATTCCATTTCAGGGCATGTATAATAGTCTTCAAAGTGGAGTCTGAGAAGTTTCATTCTTTCTTTCTCGACTATTCTGGCTGCAAGCAAGAAGCTTTTAAGCTGTTTCATCTCACTCTTCAAGGCAGGCTCAGGCTTATCTCACACTGTAGAAGGGACAATAGGATCAGGTAATTTGATTAGACCATTTGGGAAATGATTTATGATATGGGTTATATTTAGTGAGTTCTTGGTGATTGAAATTTGGTTTACCAATAGAGGTCTTTCTTACTGCTATTAAATTTGTTATATTTGAAAAACATGGTTGAAGCATAAACCCACACCCCACACTGAATTTTGGTATCATCGTACTATATTTGAGGTTTATTGGGTAATATTTTAATGACAAACAAATAAGAGGCAACACAAGTAATTTCTATATAGCATTTACATGCTACGCTATAGCTACTTGCTAGGTTGTCTAATATAAGCAAAGGTGTTAAACCATGCTTTGCTATTTTGGTCTGCCAACTGTTTGAGATTTTGCTCAATAAAGTGTTCTTTATAAAATATTTGGCTAATCTATGCATTTGAATCTTTTCCTCTTCTGTAATCCAAATCATTGATGTTTTTTATAATGGAGGGCCTAATCTTCCCTTACTGTGTAAGCTAGGGATTTAAATTTAAGAGCTAATGCTGTATTTTAGTGTCTATCAATTAACACAGGACAGAACCAATTGAGTCTAAATACTCTATATTCTGGTTGTATTCTATTTGCAAGTTATTCAGGATTTTTTTTGTTACTTGTTAATTTTATTTGTAAAATATTTCCTTGTTGGTTAAAATATTTTGAACTATATGATTTCATGTTAATTTTGTACTGAGCATTGTATAGGCTCTCCCTGGCTTATTTTGGTTTGTATGATTCATACAGTTTTTGGAATATACTTCTTTCTCTCTCTACACACACACACAAAAAATTTTGAGGAATAGAACTAACAATTTGACTCTGGCTTATATATCCTCATTTTGATTCCTCAAATTTTAATTTTATAATTGAGCTCTCTATTGTTTAATTGTATCTAATTTTATGTCCACTGTTAACCCAGTGCTCAAGGATTGACGGAATGATGATGTGGCTATGCATTAGGTGTTGCAGATGGCCTTGTCTGTTAAGATTGAAGAAAAATATTAATTAAATCAATAGGTTCAGATGCTCAAAAAGTTGGTACCCGAGGATTCTATGAACATTGCTTTTGTAGGAATGGTCATCTTTCTAAGTTCCACAAGGGCTTGCATAAGTTCATTTGAAAGGGAGTTGTTCTCACCCCTATATTTGAAAACAAGGGAATAGTTGATTTGATGCCAGAGATACTGCTAGTTTTAAAATAAGGTCATATTGGTGGTCGAACATATATCTTTAGTCTTTGCTTAATGCTTGCTATTGTCTAACCTACATATGTGAAACACAATAAAATTCTGAAGAATGTTCTGGACTATATTCTTGCAGAAAAAATTGAAATTGGAGTTTGATTTGTGACGCAAGTTGTATGCTGATTGCTCGATAAGTTAGATGCCTGTGTCACATTACATTTGCAGTGCACCAAGAGAAACACATTTTAAATAAACTCTCTTATACATTTGAAATAACTCTAAGTGGCATATTCAGCATGTGGTAAAAAATATTTTTAGCCTATGATTTTGACTAAGTTGAAAAGTATATATGTTTAGGTCTGATAATAATAACTAATACATCTAGAAATTTTTTATTGATACTTTTGTTGTATTTTTATAACTTGTGCACCTTCTTTTACATATTGAAATGTGTAATAATAGTATATGTTCAAAAGTCTATGCACAAAATTGAAATTATTATTTTCTTGTTTTTCAGGTTTGTCTCCTGATTATGATGTTTATTTCCGGAGTATGAATTTCATTTCCTCACATGGTCCAGTAAGAGGGGGATTGGCCAGCCTTGGGAATAAAAAATCCTGCCAACAACAGAAGGATCGAAAGGCTGTATAAAAAATCCTGAACTTTTTTACAGCTTCTACTAGCTACTACACCAACTATGTCTACGGATGCCAATTGATGACCTTTCTTTGTAAGACCATGACTCAGCTGTCACTGCCAAAAATGATAGCAAACTTTGCATGAATCCACACCAACAGTGAAGTGGGACGATTGTGTCTTTAATTCTTGAATGGCCTGGAGGTTGTGCCCACGGCTTACCCACTTCCCATCTCTTGTAAGAGTTACAAAATCACATTGGCTTGCATTATCTCCAAGGTAGGGCAGCTTCTCAATTATGTTCTTTTACTTGCTCGAATAAGTTGCATTTAAATTTTTTATTTATTCTTTGGAATATTAGTTAGAAAGTCTGTCATATACAATAGATGAAATTCTTCTTCTTTTCAGGTCAGAAATCCTCTATAAATCAGCTCCAGGTACTTTCAGAAGTCTTGGTAATGGATATTTGATGTGCTTTCAAGGTTAGTTTTTTAGGTTACAATCCGTAAGTTCCATGTATTGACTTCCTCTTTTTGTGGTTGTTTGCTTGTTAAATTTGCATCATGTCTTCTATGCTCTTGAAGAAATTCCTGAGAGAAGACAATTTGAATGAAGATAGAATATTTTTAAATTGTGTAGTGGATCCATAATCATTTGACATCCTTATAAATATTCAGTAAATTTCCAAGTGAATTTTGGGTTGGAATTATCATTTCACATTTTTGTCATTGTTGACGCCTTTGGGAAATTTTATAAACCTAATGCATGTCTATTTGCAAAGATGGTTAATATTTAATAAGGGATTAAGTTTCACTTTCTTCCTAATGATGTGATTTAGTGGCATAGTTGGACATTCTATTTGATTATATCTTATAGCAACTTGTTCTAAAAAAAATTGCCTTGGCAACATCCCGCAACTTGTTAAGAGAGGAGCCTTGATCAACCTTTCTTCTATAGCAAAATATTAGGTGAATTATGTGCTATCTGGTCCACATGAGCCACGAGTTATAAGTTGATTTGGTAGCCTTCGTACTGTCAATTCCCTCTTATGGTTCTGTTTGAGCTAATGATTTGAATTTGCAGCACTAAGATCATATTCTCACGGAGGACGCAAAGGTTACAATCTCTTTGGCTGTAAAAGACCAGGGGATGAAGAATTCAGAAACGCCTGGGCAAAGGAGATGGATGAAGATAACACCTTGTGGACAGGAAGTGAGGATGAAAGTGATGAAGAAAAGGACTCAAAGAATCGTCTAGATGAAGAGATTAGGAAAGCAAGACAGCAAGTAAAGGAGCATTCAGACCTCATTGATGCGGATGACAGTGATGAATTAAGAAGTGTTTGGTCTGGCAGTGATGAGGAGAAGACACTATGGACTGGTGATGAGATGGATAGTGATGATGATACTCCCACAGAAGCTTATCCAAATGAAAGTAGCGACAAGTACATTGATAAACTATTTGAGTTTGATGAAATGCCTAAATATCGAAGCATCTCAGAGTTATTGAAAGCCGAACAAGAACCCGAGGAATTGTCACCAGGAAAGCAAGCACGGAAGATTGCAGTTGAGAATGCTTTAAAAAAATTAAAGAAGGGTCCAGATGGGCGGTACACTAATGCATGGGAGGTTATGAGTGATTTAGACATTCTAATTGGAGCATTTGAAAATGTTGTTTCAGGACCAGAGTATGCAGAGCTTAGACAAGGAGGACCTAAAAAGTTAAATATCCAATTCTTCAAGGACATACAAGCACGAATGAGAGATCCAAATTACAAATTCTCACCTGAATTAAAATTGAAGCCAAAGAGTAAACTGGTTTCTAGAAAGAAATGGCAGAAGGCACAATCTAGGAGGAGGAAAGCACAAAGGAGATAAGGTTTGGTCTTTTCTCTCTCTCTCTCTCTCTCTCTTTGCAGTTAAAACAAGCTATCTGCAATCCTATATATGTGGAATCAAAATCAACACATTCTAGCCATGTAAGCTTTTTTGTTTGTTTTCTGGCCATGCAACTTATTCCTTGATTAGCATCTGGTGTAAAAATTAATTAGTCATATTCAAGTGCATTAGAGGAGAATCTTGTATATTTTATTGCTACTCTCCTGTTAAGCCGATAAGAATGTACATATTAAGTTCGCATAATTTTTAACCTTTAAAATCATTAGCCATTGATTTTACTTATGGCATACTAAATATGGAAGAAGATATTGATTTGACATTGTCATTATAAACATCATATTACAAAAACATGAAAAAAAGAGAGTAAATGTCCTTTTTGTTTGTTATAAAATTCAATGTTTCTTCCTTTTTGTCTCTGAAATATTAATTTATCTAATTTTGTCTTTTGGTTAATGTTTGTAGAAAGATTAATTTATTTGATTTCATCTTCGGAGGAATGAAATTGAACACATTAATATTTTATAAGAACAAAATAATTTTTTTCTACATAGATGAAAGTGAAAAAATTGAATTTCACATAAACGAAAAAATGAATGTGCTGAAAAAAAAAAAACATTAACATTAACATTAATAAAGGATTTATAATGCAATTGTGGTTGGCTGCACCCGTAAAAGATTTCATCTTAATGTGAAAGATAGCCCTCAATGAAGTTCAAAATTCAGTTGCAACCAATTTTAATCCTAAAAGTAAATGAGGACAAATGGAAAAGGAAAAGGATATTCTTGTTAAAATTGAATGAAGAAATTTAGTTAATAATATGATCTTTTATTTATGTAACAATGTTTAAATTCATACAATATAAATAATTAACAAGGATATGCTTATTTGGTAATGATTGTAAAATTATAAATACAAATCCTCAGGATGCGTATTTCTCACATGCCTTAGAAATGAAGAATAAACTATTTGTATCCTCAATAGAATAACTATAGCTCTGTTTAGGACATATGTAGGGATATGTCTTGTTGCAATCATATTAGGTCAACTGATTTATTATCATTGGCCTAGTTGCAAAACTTACACCACAAAAGTTTACTATAGACAGGTGTCAACTTAAATCCAATAATATGATCACGAGTTAATTTGCTTATTTTATAATATTATTATGATCATAATATAAAATTAAACTATGATAGTCTAATATAGAAAATTCTAACAATCTCCTATTTGGACAATATATTTTAATAAATAAAGAGTGAGATTACAATTTGTGGCATCAACAATGAATGCTAATAATAGTTATAATATCATTACAACTATAGGTCTAACATAAGTACCTAATAATGCAGATCATCATATTCGATAAGGATGCTGATATCATATATATCTTGAATACTTATATTCCGAAGATCAAAACACAATGTGGAATATATAAGTAACAAGACATACATAAAAATATGTGATTTTATGTACATCTTTACAAAATGATATATGCATCTGCCTAAAATGTCAAAATAAAAATCAATAAATCTCAACACCACAATGAGAAAGGGTCTAAATGTCTCCATTAATATGCTATATAAACAAATGTGCACCAGCAACAATGCCATATGTACATACATACATACATAAATATATGAACCATATGGCAATATCACTAACATTTTATTAATCTCGAGATAACAATGACAAGAGTAATATTTTAAAAAGAAATATGAAACTTCCACTAACCATAAACATCAAAAGGCATGGCCAAACTCATTTTAGTCACTTGTTCGTAAACAATTTTACACTTGTTATGGGTAAAATTCGGATTGTCTTTGATGGACCGGTGAGCAGCCTCAACGTGGCAAAGATTTAACTCGAGAAATACTTAAATCGCTATGCCGTCAGCTCCCGTTGCGAAGCGACCTCCCCAACTCAGGCCCGTTCCTGATAAGACGAGCTCGACCTAACCATCCCAAAGACAGGTACTTCCCCAGACTGAAGGATTTGGCTAACAAGGTGCGGCTAGTGACCTAAGTGCACGCTAAACAGAAGATCAAAATCACATTCTGCCCAGCAGACACATGGGGCCCACCTGCAGGAGGCAATATGCAATAGTCAAATTTTAGGATTTAATCTGTCTGTTCGAGTCTTGTACATTAAATGCTGATATAATAGATTTACTACATGCACAATTACAATTGTAACCTCATCTCCTCTATAAATATGGGAAGAAGATGAACCTTAAAGGGGGAGAGGCCTGCATACTGTAAAATATTCTCAGATCAATACACTACCGTGGATGTAAGGTCCAATACCGTCCGAATTTGGCCGAACCACGTTAAAAATCTTGTGTTTCCTTGTTGCTCTTCCTTCCTTTCTTGCTTATTCTATTGATTTTCTGTCTGAGAACCAGTTAATAGCTTGAAATCCCAAAAGAATCCTCAGTTGGCCAAAGTTTGGGGCAGAACCAAAATCCAACGTCAACATTTTGGTACTGTCTGTGGGGATCTTACCTGTTCTGGTTCGTTTCTTGCTACAATGGCAAAGGGAAGAGCCACTAGAGCCTCGAATGTATAGCTCAACCCTCTAGAAGGGCATGTCACAACAACGGACTCCTCTACCGCTCCCATCATCGGTGCAACCGCTAGCTTGCCCCCAGCCAGTTCTGTTCAACCAACTATCGCTGTCAACGGCACCAAATGAGTGCAGGATTGGCTCCAATGTCAGGAAAAACTAGAAAATATGACGGGAGAACTGACCAAGGTAGTTATGATGTTAGCACAGAGTGTACAAAGACAGGATGAAGTCGCAACGCCGGTGGATGTTTTCTAGTAGCAGCTAGATGGACGTTTGAGCAATCCCAACCAAAAGGATTCCCTAGCTCGTTACTCACAAAGGCAAATTCCAGGTCACAACTTTCGTGACTCTGACGATCATAGACTTCAGTAGTTGTCTAGCCAATAATCTGAGGCACAAGACCCGTTGGTCGGATAGCTATTTCAGAAAATAACTCAGTTGGAGGAGCGCCTTCAAGCTTTAAGCGATCGAGCTCACTATGAAGAGAGGTCACCGCTTTCTGAGGAGATTGAAACTCGAACTCTCCCCCTCAAACTCAAGGTCCCCGCGATTCCATTGTACAATGGGGACTCTGACCCATATGACTATCTAGACGCATTCAATGTTCAAATGGACCTATAAACGACTGATTTTTTGATCAAGTGTCGAGTGTTTTCGGCCACATTAGGAGGTGTACCTCGAGCTTGGTTTAGAAGCCTTCTCACTCACTCAATTTGCAGTTGGGAAGATTGCTAACAGAAATTTATCAACTAGTATCAAGTGCTGAAAAGATAACTTGTGCCCTCTGCCATCTCGCTATGGTCTTTCAACGCAAGCATGAGTCGCTAAAGTACTATATTGCTAGGTTCAGGCTTGAAGCCAATTCGGTGGAGTATCCATCTAAAGAAACCATGCTGGCAACGATATCCGCGGGACTCCGCAAAGATGAAAAGTTGTACAAGAGTTTGTACAAGTCCCCAATAAAGGACCTCACTGAGTTTTATGAGCAAGCTGCTAAGCAGATTAAATGGGAAGAGACCTTCGACTCGGAAAGGTCTGACAAGAAGGTTAGCTCCTCTCACGGCAAGAATAGGGGCAGCATGGACAAGGGGGATCACTCTGCCGAATGGACTACAAAGAAGTTCGGGAGGCCCGGAGGCGAGCAACCTCAACATTCTGACTGTCACGGGCAGTATAGCATCCTATCGGATTCCCAAGATAAAATTTACCTAGCGAAAAGGGATAGGGAAGACTTCAGAAGGCCTAGACCCTTGAAAACTCCATTCAGGCAAATGAATAGAGATGAGTTATGTGCCTATCACAATGAGGCCAGTCATGGGACTTCAAACTGTTTGGCCCTCAGAGATGCAATTGAAGACCTGATCAGAAGGGATCACTTAAGGGAGTACGTGGTGTGGTCTGCGAGACAGCAGTCCCGGCTTCCCCAGTCGGATGATAGCCAAGAGCTGGGGGGCTCGATTCGGGTTATACATTGACGATGTACCTTAAATCTCGAAATGAATGTAAATGCATTCCATCACTTTGTTCAAAGTAGTTTGCCGGTTGGCTTGATGTTATTACCTTCATTTCTTCAATCTACCCTATGCTACCAAGTGTTTGCATTTTCTACAGCTTGCATGCGGTCAACTTTTTTAAGTCTTTTGTGCAACTTAGCACCAATCGCGACCTTTGGTCCGGTTGAGGACCCCTGGAGCTCATTCTGGAGATGAATTGACGAACACTTTGCCAACGCAACTGCATGCTTGCTGAGGTGCGGAGGCACTAAAAAACACTCACTTTGTCAGTGCAACTGCGTGCTTGTTGAGGTGCGGAGGCACTAAAAAAACACTCACTTTACTAGCGTAGCTACGTGCTCGCTAAAGCATAACGAATTAACGACCTAATTATTTGCCTAATGCAAATGACGTTGCTTTAGTTCGTAGCCTGCATGCGATCAATTGTTCGCAGATCTCATGTGACCTTTTGATTATGTACAATTCTTGTGCAGATGGTTCACGCGACATGTGTAAGGAGCATTGCCTATTGTGTTAAAAAATGTTAGGCCGATTGGCTATCTAAGCTTATCATCGCAAGCTACAAAAGTTTGCATTATTGCAGACGCGAAAAAAATAAAGATAGTACATTCAGGTCGCAAAAGGAAATCTTATTCATTAAAAAGCCTCAACGAAGTAAAATTACATCCGAAAGTCGAAAATACAAGGGGAAAAGCTATAGCTAATTTTCTTCCAAGAAGAAGGGTTGGCCACGAAGAGGCACACCCTAGCTTATTAGAGCTCATGAGCCCGTTGAGATTCTCAAATTTTTCCTTCCAATGCTCTTCCGACGGTAGCACAGTTGTTCCTTATTTCTTCGGCCTCCGGCTCCTCATCTGATTCGTGAAGGAAGCAAATCAGGAAGTGCCAGGAACTTGGCCGACCGAACAATTACCTCATGGCGACGCCGAGAGGACGTAATCTGAGATCCGTATGAGATCTCTCTATGTTATCGAAGAAGCCAAATCTTCTGAGTTCTCTATGCAGCAGGCCATATACACCCTAATGGAAAGCCAGAATGCCAGAAATAATGATGGTTCATCCGGAATCTTCATGGTTTGCTCAATGCAGAGGTAGAAGGGGTTTCCCCTCCCTTAAATAGAGCCAAGTTCGGCTCCATCGAAAGGCCCAAATCAGTCCCCTCAACCACCATCATTTATTACCTCGGGAAGGGTTGAGGTTGACTCGCCAAACAATCATTGGACACGTGCCATCAAAAGCACAGCCTAGAACAAGTGAAACAACAGTCTCAGAAGAGACTTTGACCAAACGGATGCCAAAAAGTCTCAACTCCCAGCTGTAAAGCGAGCTGAGAGTTAGGGGGGCTTATGTTATGGATAAAATTCGGATCGTCTTTGATGGACCAGCGAGCAGCCCGAATGTGGCAAAGATTTAACTTGAGAAGTACTTAGATCGTTATACCTTCAGTTCGTGTCGCGAAGCGACCTCCCCAGTCGAGCCCATTCCTGATAAAATGAGCTCAATCTCACCATCCCGAAGATAGGTACTTCCCCAGATTGAAGAATTTGGCTAACAAGGTGCAGCTAGTGACCTGAGTGCTCGCTAGACAGAAGATCAAAATCACATTTTGCCTAACAGATACATGGGGTCCACCTATAGGAGGCAATCTGCAGTAGTCAAATTTCAAGATTTAGTCTGTTTATTCGAGTCTTGTACATTAAATGATGATGTAATAGATTTACTGCGTGAACAATTACAATTATAACCTCATCTCCTCTATAAATATAGGAAAAAGATAAACCTTAAAGGGGGAGAGGCCTGCCTACTAAAATACTGTAAAAATATTCATAGATCAATACACTACCGTGGACGTAGGGTCCGGTACCGTCTGGATTTGGCCGGACCACATTAAAAACCTTGTGTTTCCTTGCTGCTCTTCCTTCCTTTCTTGCTTATTCTGTTGATTTTCTGTCTGAGAACCAGTCAACAGCTTGAGATCCCAAAAGAATCCCCAGTTGGTCAAAGTTTGGGTCAAAACCAAAATCCGACGTCAACAACACTTAAGCCTTTGGTTAGTAGATTCGCAAACATATGATATGTGGCAACATGTATAATGCTTCCTATCTGCTCTCTAACAAATTGATACTTAATATCAAATACTTTGTACGAGCAATATTTTCAATATTATTTTGAGATTTCACTATAGCAGTATTGTCACAATATATGGTTGAGGTTTTATAAATGCTTTCTATAACTTTGAATCTAGATATTATATTTCTTAACCAAATAGCCCTATATATGGCTTTAAACATGCGATGCACTCTGTCCATAGTAGAGGTTGCTATAATTGACTATTTGATTGTTCCTATGGTATAGCTCCTCTTGTCACCATAAAAATGTATCCAGGTGTTAACTTCCTATCGCCTAGATAACTCACAAAATTAAAATCAAAGTAGTCTATAACAATCATATCACTTGATCTACAATATGTTAGCACAAAATTTTTTATACCTTACAAGTACGCCATAAACTTTTTCATAACAGTCTAATATTTTTGACCAAGATCACTTAAGTATCTCCCAAGTACACTAATCACATAAATAATATCAGAATGTGTACATAATCAAGTATATATAGGGTACCAGCAATGGAATAGACCTACTTTATATTTGTTCTTTTCAAGATTTTAAGGACACTGAGCTTTAGAAAGAATCTTATCCCTCTAAATGGGTGCAATATTATGAGAGCACATAAAATATATTAAACCTTTTGAGCGCCTTTTAATGTACAATCCTTAGGTCAAGGTAAGAAAACCCCAGGATTTATCACAATGGATCTATATGCCTAATACAAAAATGGCATCACTAAGATTCTTTATATCTAAAATATGTAGAAAATATCTACTTTCTCTCAATCACAGGGCTCAAATAATTATTTTCAAGAAGAACATTATCAACATACAAGACTAGAATCATAAATATGCTTGTAGCCAACTTAAAACATTTAAACAAATCCTCATCATTCTCCTTAAATCTAAGAGAAGTCACAATCTTAACAAACTTGATAAGCATCTAGCGCAAAAATTATTTAGTCATATTTAAGTGCATTAGAGGAGTATCTTGTATACTTTATTGCTACTCATGTTAAGTTGATAAGGATGCACATATTAAGTTCGCATAATTTTTAATCTTTAAAATCGGTAGCCATTGATTTTACTTATAACATACTATATATGGAAGAAGATATTGATTTGACATTATCATTATAAACATCATATTACAAAAACATGAAAAAGAAAATAGCATACTCCTTTTTTTGTCTTTATGAAATTTAATTTTTCTCATTTTTATCCGTGTGATATATTTTTTATCAATTTTTTCCTTGTGAAATATTAATGTCCAATTTTGTCTTTTCCAAATATCAACTTCTATGTATTCCCTTGCTTAGTTTAGCCAAAAGATCTCTTCACTACTACAAAAAAAAAAACATATCCATGTCAGTTATTTCACACATTTTACATTGATTTTAAAACTGACGTCTATATAAGTGATGTAGTAGGTAAGAACAATCCACATTAGTTTTTTAACTAATGAGTAAAATAAAAAATGATATCAGTTTTTAATATACAGTCTACGTCTTTTTATATAGAAAAAATTTTACACATTCGATTTTTTATGAATAATCAATGTGTTTTCTTCCACTAAAATGTTGATTTTTATTACAGATTGACATCCTTTATCAACCACTAAAGATGTCGATTTTACAAAATAACTGATGTCTTTCCTAGAGACTACAAAAGATTAAAGACTTGGTTTTTTATTAAAACCAGCTTCTTTATTAGTTGATATAAAGATGCACTACAAGGAAAACACGATTTTCTGATGTCTCTATCGAACACATATGATTTCCAATGGATAACAAACGTTGGAAAAAACACTAGTTAGAAAAAATTTCAAATCTGTAAACATAAAAAATTTCTGATGTCATTTCCGACACTCCTAGATATCAAAAAATGTGTGATGTGGCAATGCCACGTGGAATTTCTGATGCACATAGACATGGAAAAACATGATGACATAGCATGTGACATCAATTCTAACATATAGAGATATCAAAAATGATGACATGGATTGCCACATCATATTTTTTGACACCCAGAGATATTGGAAGATACGACAACATGGCAATGCCATGTCATTGATTTTAAGTTTCTCTAACATTTTCATACGTCAAAAATAATGATGTGGTATGTTATGTCTTGATTTTTTATGTCTTTATATGTCAGAAATGTTGATATGTAATGCCATATCATTATTTCCGACATCCTTATACGTTGGAAACTATGATGTGGTTGATATGTAATGCCATATCAAATATTCTTCAAGTTATAAAATGGCATAATGACTCATGAAAAATGCCCTAAATCTTCCTCCTCCTCCTCCTCCTCAGTAGCATCTTCATTTGTAGCGATTGAGCTTGCAGCTGAGTTTGTGATGGAGCTCTAGGATAGTGTGGCCATAAACTTGGATGTGGTGGCTACATCCAAGAATATGGTGGAATTGGCTATTGGGAAGGGGGAGAAGGCATCTAAGAAGGTGGAAGCAACATCTGGGAAGGTGGAAGAGGCATCTAGGATGGTGGATAAGGCATTAGAGGTAGCATCCATTATCCATAAGACATAGGAGGCTACTGCATAAGTAATGATTGGCAAACTCTAAAATGTTGCATTAAGTAATTCACACTTCCCTGTAAAGTATCCATCTTCTTTTCCATCTGAATTTGTCTATGTGAAGAAGAAGAACCTTTGGTATAATGCACTACTGACCACATCGTGTGTGCCTGTGATCCCATCTCATAAACTTGACCTTTTTTTCTCCTGCAACCTGCCTCCACAATTGAGGATCATATGGCATAAAGATTGCAATGTCTAGATCACCACTACTCCCTTCTATAATGCTTGAGTGGACAATGATTTTTCCTTTTCTTTATTAAAAGAATCCTAAAAAGGAAAATGAAATATGAAAAAGAAGCCTAAGAACTTACATAAGCAAAAAATAAAATGGAATTGTTTAAACTTAGCTAAGTAAACAACTTACATATTTTTAAGCAACAAAAGTGTCCATCTGTTCCTCTACATTTTTTGTCTTTTTTTTGTTTAGGTTAAGAAACATGTCAGGAAATTGGGCCTTCATTCTAGTTTATTTTTCCTATTTTGCACATATTTAACATTGTAAACAACTTGAAACACTTATACACATTGAAATCAAAGTACATATATAAAGTTTTACTTATATATCTGAGGGCATACTCCATCACTGATATAGAACTTCCACAATGAAAAGATGCGCCTAGATTTGCAACTCGATTTTTCTTATTCTGCTCTTACAACCTCTTAAAATCTGTATTGTTCTAATAAGCTAGAAGATTATCCTAGAAAGAATCATTAATCCAATTAGTTTTTTAATTTCTTTTTAGCCTCATTAAAAACACACGATAACGTTCTTGACCCTTAAAGGTTAAAAGACTTCCACAGTGCTAAATGATTGACAAGGGTCCATTTGTAGTACTTTTCTAAATTAGAACCATACATGTGAGCCAAAAAAAAAATAATAAAGGATGCAATTGCATAAGAGCATATAATAAACAACATATAGTAAAATTTGAAAATAAGTGTGAAATATTGAAAATTCCCTCTCAAACCACATCCTTCGTGTCTCTTGTGGAATGCTCGTCAATTTCGACCATGGTTCATTAAACTTTGTCTACACAATCTCCTTGATTCTATGCACAGGATATTCTGTGGGATAAAACATGTTACAAAGTTTAAAAATATCATGATATGAATAATCTAAAATTATTTATATGCATAAACATTTAAAAATAAAACTTTGGATACTCAGGTTCTACCAAGCATTGGAATTATGTTTTTCATCATGCTCGAAAGTATACCACTGATAACCTACTCCAATGCTAGTCATTGTTGAATGAGTAAAAGTAGATTGGAAGGCAAATATGTGAGATGATTGGTGAGAAAGCCTAGATGGAGGCCCTATAGGAGAATGCAAGGTGAAAGACACCGTAAGATGGAGCTAGGGGGAGGTACCATACCAGAAGTATCCTACATGGGAGACACCATACAATCAAGGGACTGGGTAGGAGGTGTCATACTAGAGAGACTGGGTGAAAGGCGCCATATTAGAAGGGACTGGGTGGGAGGGGCCATACTAATAGGGGACTAAGTGGGTGGCACCATACTAGGAAGGAGGTGGGTGGAAGGCACCATACCAAAAGTAGGCATAAACATCTAAGCTGATGAGGAATTGCCATTAGATGATAACCTAGCTAGGGGTGGCTCTAATAAGGATGATGGGGTGAAAAGATTCCTTTTTTATTTTAATTTCACCTTTTCTTTACCTTCTCTTGATGCCATCTATATTGAGTAAAATTAATATAAATAAATAAGCATATAAAAAAACATAGATATACATGAAACATAAAAAAATGAAAGCAAGTATGATATAAATGAAAGAATGTTCGGTCGTGCCAGGGGCAAAATGGTTAAGAATTTCAAAAAAATTTCTTGCAAACAACTAGATATTCAACCCAAGATCTAGCTAGTTTAGAGCTCAAATAGCAAAATAGGAGTGTGAGAAGACCAACCTGTGGTCCAGAATGCAGCAGAAGAAGAGGAAGCCAAAGCGTCACCGTCGCGGTCCGATCCAAATGTACCGACCCCAACGAAGTCCACGCCGGAAGGAGGAGCGGTTCAACCAGTGCTAGCTGGAGGCTTCACATGCCTATTGGACCAAGATCGTCGGAAACCCTAGCGAAGAAGCTCGAGAGTCACCGGAAGAGACGAAGGGGTTCTTTCAGGCACATATGTAACGCGTAACCTCGGGGTGGCAAATATCCTTTTAGCAAAATGACGTCGTTTCACCTTTTTCCAATTTCTTTAAATTGGAAACCGACCCCAAGCAATTTCACAAATTGCAAACGGGTCCCTATAGTTTCTGAAAATTACTTTTTAGTCCCATCGATATTTGCCCTTTTCAGTTTGGTCCTGGATATCCATATATCCCAATTTTAGTTATTCCTCATATTTTTCATTTTATGTGTGACCCAATAGGCCCCCAAAATATTAGCAAAAGTCCAAAATGCCCTTCAAACCATTTGAAGGCATACAAAATTAATCCAATTAATTTTCTGATCAATTTCACCAAATTAAT
>JANHAO010012162.1:0-16554 GCA_026873985.1 Saraca asoca | reverse complement strand
AAATCTAGACTGCTTAAGATAGATTTATTAATCATTCCAAGGCTTCTTGTTATGATTAACAATAATTGAATGAATGTTTAGTGATTTAGGAAGCATTGAACTTAAGTTTAGCTAGCTTCCTTGGCTGGTTGCTATCTGTTGTTATTGTAGTTTCTATTTGCATGTTTTAGTGTAGTTTAGCTTAGTTTTAAATTCTGCCAACCCCTCCCCAAATTTAGCTCCTAATTGATTGATAATATCATCCTAAAATGGTCCTTGGGTTCGACATGGGTTACCTATGCTGTAAGTTAGTTTAGGTAGCTTCAGTTTATAAATTCTAATTCGATCCGCCTCGACAAGCATGATTACTTATCATCTAGAAGCATAGCATTTTCCTTATTATGCATCAATTGCACTTCCTTAACTATAGTTTCCACCACATCATTTCCTTAAGCTATTTCAGGAATCTTAATAGGTATTGCAACATCTAAAAACAGTCAAAACAAAATTTAGCACTTGCAAGTTAAGATAAAGCATAAAAAGTCAAGCAAGTTACCTAAGTAATTCACCATATAGGCCACTGATGTAGAAAGCATATGAGAAATGATAGGTAATAGTGATGTCAAGATTAGGATTTGGGATAACTAGTTTCACCAAACTAAAGGTAGCATTAGGTAAAGGAATTGGTTTTGGTTTAAAAGTAGGAATATTTGTCTTTATCAAAGGGTTTTTGTTATAAGCTTTCCTTCAAGATCAATGGTAACATTCATAATAAGCATCCCTTTTCTTGTGAAGGGTTTCAAGATCCTCAATAGTTATATACTTTAAACTCTTATAATCATACTTGACTTTATAATATTTTTTGAAGGCCAATATTTCAGCAATATGCATACCTGTTGTCTTTGTCGAAGTCTTTACAGTCTGTATAGTCACATAGCAAGACCACTTGTCAAAGATAGATGCATCAAAATACAAGTGAGTTTTAGATAATTACCACTATGAGAACATCATTGTGTATGCTAAACATGGAGAAAAATTGTGTAGCTCAAATTTTGTCCACATGACGACATTGGAGTCCCCGACAAGAACATTTAAAAGGTTTCAAAGTTCTCCTTTTAAACTATTTATCTCAAAGCATGGCTAGACATCCTTGTATGTGGCCTTGTTAATGAGCCAAGGTGCTTGGAAGAAAGAGTTCAACCCATGAGAATGACTTTTAAGGAAGACCAAAAAGAAGATGCTAAGGAAATAAGAATTTTGACCAAATTTTTATGTTTTGATGGTCAGATGGGTGTGGATCAGAAGTACGCCAAACTTGGCTATAAGACGGTGGAGAAAACATCAAAAGATGAGTGAAGAATGGTCAACATTCAAAGAACAAAAAATGGAAAAGAAATGGTTAGATAGTGCTCTTAGGGATTTTGACTCAAGTCTTTCATTTAATGAAACATGTAAAGTTTAGAACTATATGACAAAGTTTTAAATTTTGGGTCAAAATTTTTTGAAAAGTTGAAATTTTCTTATAAGGTTGTAGTTAATCATAGTTAAAAAATCCAAAAGGGTCCTCCTAAATTAATGATACAATCATGATTCCTAAGATGGTTAGCAAATAAATAATTTTTTTTTTTGAAAAGGTTAGTTAACACAAAAGAACCTAGAGCTAAATGTCGACTTTCATGAAGTAAAACAGCTAAAGGCAAAGTAAAGGAGGCTATCTTCAAGGATGAAATACAAAAAAAGATGTTTGTAAAGCTAGTAGAGACGAAAAGTAATATGTTCACTATTAGAAATTGGAGAATTAGGTGATCCTTGGAATGTTATTGAAAAGTTAAATCAGTGGAGTTCTTAGTCGAAACAGAAAGAAGTTATCAAAAGTTTTTGGTCAAAAGAGAAAGTAAAGGTGAAATGGTTTCACCATTTGGCCTCAAACTAGTGATGGTAGTGATGTTAAAAGATGAAGGGCCAATCATGCCACAACTGACATGAAGGCTGTTAGTAGAAGGAGACCAAAAATATAAAGCAACCTCAATTAATGGAGGAATACATTTCAAAGAAAATTGAGAGAGTTGGATTGCATAAAAAATGCCTATTTCTTTCTAGAAATGTTATTTTCTAATTAAACTCGATCTAACTAATATAAATAGGTTGTAGAAAGGCTTGGAAGATTCTTTAAAACCTTAACAATAGAGGTTTATGCAAAAACAAAGAATCCATATTTGTTTTCCCATTAAAAAGAGGACTTTAAATAAAAAACTAGTGATTTATTTTCTCCAATGTCAAATTTAGTGGAAGGGATGAATACTTTAAATTGAAAGATTGAAAGTGTTTTTGAATGGGGATATGGAACTTCAGTGGTTCTTGATGCTTGGGAAGAAGAAGTGGAAGTAGTGGTCACGAGTTCTTCAAAATTTGGGTTTGAAGATTGAAGATTGAAGGAGGAGGAGTAGGCATACATAGCAAAAGAAGTTTATGCAAAAACAAAAAATTCATGTCTTGTTTCCCTTTAAAAAAACAACCCAAATAAAAAATAATAGTTCATTTTCATTAATGTCAAATTTAGTGGAAGGGATGAAGACTTAAACTAGAGGAATGAAAATATTTTTGAAGAGGGATGTGGAACTTTAGTGACTCTAGATGCTCAGGAAAAAGAATTAAAAGCAGTGGCCATGAGTTCTTCAGAATCTAGATTTGAAGATTGAAGATTGATGAAGGAGAAGTAGGCACACATAATAGAAGAGCTTGAGAAAAATTTGAATAGTCCGAGAAGGATGAAGTAAAGTGAAATCTAAAGATTCAAAGTACTATTAAAAAGGTAGGGAAAAGGATGGTTGCTTTTTGGCACATTGAAAAGGTTTGAAGAAATAACTTTGATTGCATGTAGACGTAGCTATCATTATTGCTTGTTGGCAAACGTGCAAAACCATTAGTTTATGGTTGCATGTGTCATGGAGCAACTTAGAGGTCAAGGTTTTGGTTAAGCAATTGGCTATCAATTTCCTACATTGGTTGATTACATGAACCAAGATTGTGAGAGCATAATTTGACTCAATGTTAATGATTCGACTAAAATTTTTGATACATTAAAATTTCAACAATCAAACCAAACTAGAAGGCTTCTATTAGCCATCCATTTTGGTATAGGTCGACTATATACTGAAGTCGAAACAAATTGCTAGATCAATATAACTCAAACAGTTGACAAATATAATTGAAGCAAATGCATGTGTCAAGCACATAATAAACAACTCTTGTAGTTATCTTATTACTTTTATTTTAAATTTTTATCTTTTCTTTTTTAAAAGAGAACATATCTATTTTTCTAGGGGCTAGTTTTCTAGAATAGTATTTGAAGAAAATTGCCTATGGTCCTTAGAAACAGTGCATCAGTGCACTAATGAGGATAATCTTTTTCTCAAAACCATGCAACTTACAAAACATGCTATATGTTCTTTGTGGCACTCTACTACATAGTTTAACACTCTATTGATTTTTATAATTTTTTAGGAATCCCCTCACTCCTATGCTTGTAATTTCATGTACCATTATTGTGCATTCTGATTTAATTTACAACCATTTGGAATGGAATCTTTATATCCTTTGTTATTTTCAATTGTATTGCTTCATTTTGAGATTCTAGAAGATCAATATCTTTACTATTTTCCATGAATTAGCCATTTTGAAGTCAAAGCTTTCCAAACTGTGAAATTTGGCTTAAATAACTTTTTAAAGGCATTTTTTATAAGACATTCTAAATTATTCTTTTTTTTTTTGTCAAAAGTGAATTATTCAAGGATTTGGTTTTTATAATATAGTCCATTTATACCCAATTAGTAAATGAGTCAATAAAATAGCAAGTTCACTATCAACTTACTTTATAATATTTCTTTCTCTATCTTTTAAAAAGACTCTTATGTTCCTCTTTTAGATTTTGTAATTTAGATTTATTAATAGAATGCCCCTTAATAGAATAATGAAAGCACTAAAATGAATTACGGAATGTAGACAGACTATTATAACAATAAATGCTAATGTAGAATATAAAACATAAATGAATAATAAATTTGTAATACAATATTTGTATTATAAAATTTGAGAACTTACAGATTGGGCAAAAACACCAGAAAAGCTTCCAAAGATCATATAAAATTTGAGAAGGAGAGAGTTAGAGAATAATTTTAGGGAGTGGGAAGATAACTGATGCCTTACACTTGGGAGGACTAGGCTATTTAAAAAAATTTGGAATGTGCAAGAGTGTTTTTACTATTTTTTACAATATTGTTATAGTGTCGTGGTCAAGCATAACGTATTTGTGACATTACAGTAATAACTTATGATGTGATATAAATTTGTGATAATGACTTATTGTCTTCACGTCAACTTTGTTCAAAGGAAAGGCACTGAAAGCTGAAACTTTAGGCATTCTTGTTTGATGCTATCGGAGGTGAAAGCAGACTTGTCATTTTCTATCAAAAAATTTGAATTTCAAATATGCTGATTCAGTCACTTAGATTTATCCCGAAACAGTCATCTTCATTTGATTAAGCAAAGTCTTTAGATCCTACTACACTGGAGGAGTTGGAGGCTGTATTTTCTGCCTTCAGTTGTGATAGGATATCTTGAAGTTGGTTTATGAAATCCTCTTTATTATTTGTAGAAGTAAGGGAGGTTGCAATTTGGGTTTTATCCTATAAAAATTGCATAATTCCTATCTTGGCAAATTTTTGGAATTGAGGATGCTTCTTAACCATTTGGTGATTTTATGTTTATGAGCTTTATGAGGTTGATTAAAATTTACTCACCATTTGGCAGAACCTTTCCTCTAAAGAATTGGGTATTTGGACAGTGTATTTGTTTTTGAAAACTGATATTCCCAAAAGTAAAGCCAAAAAAGACCAATTTTGGAATAAAATTGTGACATAATTGGAAGATTTCTAAAAGAATCATTATTGAAACATGATTTGAAGAATTCAAAATCTTTTTTGATCTAATGTGGAAAGATATCAAGGATTGCTCCAATGATTTGCCACCAATGAAGAAATCAATATGGGAATTTGTACTTGGTATTTTGATTAAAGAAAAACAACCAAGTGTGTTAAAATTTTTTGTTTTGATAGAGAAAGGTTTTATGCCAAGCTTCAACATAATTCCAATAAGTAAATCTAATGAGATTGTAAGTTTTAAAAAAAATTTGGGTTAATGGATGCTGTCCCTAATTAGATATTGAAAGAATTTTTTCAATATTGAAAGTTGAATGTGTTTTTCTATGACATCATTATATAGATGATGGTTAATCTTCATAGATCATGCTTCTACAAGAATAAACTTATAAAACTTTTTGATTTTTTAAGATATTTTTGGCAAATAATGCTAGTCTTTGAAGAAAACTCTTGGTATGACCAATTTCGGGTTTTTGTTCCAAAATTCAAGTTCAGTTTCGAGGCGATCATCTATTTCTTGTTTTGGATGGTATTTGATGGACACTTTGATGGGCTTTGGATCAGTAGTTGTGAGGATTTTTTAAGAAGAGCCAACTTTTGACATTTGTTGGAAATGTTTTGCCATCAATTGCTTTAATTGGGATTGGCTAAGGATGAAGGGTTTATTTTCATCTTCTTCAGTGATATATGCCCAAGATTTTTTTTTGAAAGTTGGGCAAGCATTTGATTTTCCATAACTTGTTCAATTCCTAGCAGGGTTTCTATTAAGAAGGGGAGTCATTTGTGGTTAGAGATTTGGCCAAAGTTGGGATGGTAACTTGTTTGTGTTTATTCTTTGAAGAATCATTTGACTTAGAATCTGACTGTAGATTCTTATTTTTCTCTTTTTCCTTTTTTGGAGGCATTATTTCCCCTACAAAAATTCTCTGGTAAGAAAATCTGGAAGATAATTTGAAGTGCCTTTGATAAATTCAATTTCAAAATCAAAAGCACTTAAAATTACCTATGATCTGGTAAAAATTTGTTTTAATGCAATGTTTTTAACATCTTTTTATAAAATATCTTTTCTTGATTTGCAATCTTCTCTAACAATAAATTTTTGATTCAATAGATCACTTTGAAATTTATTGATACATAAAAATTTTGTTAAAATTTGTTTTTTGATAGTGGAGCAATTTTGTTATGCATGATACTAATGCCACTACAACATTTTTGGCCTTTAGCAACAGCCAAAAACTATTGCCTAAAGTGAGAAAACTATTGCCTATAGTAATAGGCAACGATTTTTGACTATTTTCTTATTCAGCGTTACCTATTCTTTTAAGAAACTATTTTTTTTAGGGTTTTTAGCAACAAACCATAAAGCCATTGCTTATTATTTAGTTATAGGCAACAGTTTTCATTTTATGTTATAGCAATGGTTTTTGAAATCTCAGACAACACTTATAAACCATTGCCAAAGAATAGGCAATGGTTTAATTCTAAATAGGCAATGATTTTCTCATAAATAAACAATGCCTTGGTGTATAATAGGCAACAATTTTTGACATATATAGGCAACACTTATGAGCCTTTATTGAATAGAATAGGCAATGATTTTTCATAAATGAACAACACCTGAATGCGCAATAGGCAATGATTTTTTCTATGAGAATCGATGTGAAGATTCAAATGCAAATCGATTCATGAATCGATTCACAGTTTAAAACTATGAAGCCCTAGACTCATCTACGGGAAGTTCTATGATTATAAGTAGGTCTATCTCTAATTCATTTAATTTCATCAAATGAAACATCATCAATTTGTGTTTTCATAGGTTCTAATTTCATTGAAAGTCATGAAAGCCCAATGGCACTCTCTTGGTTATCATCAAAATAAAGTCCACAAAGTTGAAGATTCAACCAAATGCAAAATAAAATACTTACCTTGAAGTTTTTTGGTATGGATTGGATTGCTAGCTAAAGATATACTGGAGAACTTGGCAAGCAAAAGCATAAGTAGAAGAAGCAGAAGCAAAATCGCACCCAAAAGGATTGAGCAGCAACGGAAGTAGAAGCAAACGCAATAGAAGTAGAAGCAGATGCAGCACCAACAGAAGCAGAAGCAGTAACAGAAGCAGCAATAACAGAATTATAAGCAGAAGCAGAATCAAGAAGAGTAGTGGCTTATTTAGTGGGAGAGTAGAGAGGGAAAAGGGGAAAAATATTGAAGGGAAGAGTTGTAATGCATAAAAAGTGTTTTAAAAAAAGGAAAAATTTATAAAATCCAAAATAGTCAAATTAAATAATATAAAATTATTGTAAAAAAAATTTATTTGGTAACACAATTTAAGTTTTACCTATTACTCAAAATTTTGCAACACTTAAAAAAGTGTTATCTATTGTATCTATGGCAACGGTTTTAAGTGATTGTTGCCTAAAATTAGAAACAAAGGCAACAATACAAAAAACTGTTGCCTATTCTAGTTATAGGCAATAGTTTTTGACTGTTGCTAAGTTCAGTGTTGCCAAAGGCCAAAATGTTGTACTGTGCTTTGAAGTAAATGCAATGACTTGTTCTTTGTTTTTAATTTGTTTGAGAATACTACCATAACCTATTTCTGATGCATCTATTTCTACTTTTTTTAATGCAGATAGATTAGAGATATGCAAGCATGGAAGACATTTGACCTGAGACTTAGTTTGTTTGACTATATTTGTATGCACACTTGTCCAAGGAGGAGGAATTTTCCTTAAACAATCATGCAATGGCTCAATAACATTGGACATTTAGGGAAAGAAATCAAAAACATAATTAAAACATCCTTAAAAATTTTGTAATTGAGTTTTGTCAATAATTTAGTTAGGAAATTTGTTAGCAAATTAGATTGCTCTTTCAATTAGAGTGATGGTTCCTTGGGAGATATAATGACCAACGAATTTAATTTTTGTTTGAAAAAGTGAGATCTTTTTTCTTTGAGATAGCAAGATCATTTTTTTGAGTAATGTTTAAGAAAACATTAAGATGCTTGAAATGATGATCAACGTTTTTGGAGAAAACAAGAACATCAGTAATTTAAATAATGATGAACTTTATAAAAGGATTATAAATTTCATTCATAATTTACTAAAACTTAGAAGGAACATTTTTTAGATCGAAAGGCATTACATTTCATTCATATTGTCCAAATGGGACTATAAATACTATTTTGTATCTATCTTTGGGCTTAATTTGAATATGCTAAAATTTAGATTTCATATCAAAATTGGAAAAGATTTTTGTTGAATTTAAAAGATTTGATAAATTCTTTTTATTTGGAATTAAAATATTTGATCCATTGAAGAGCTTTATTAAGAAGCTTGTAATTTATTACAAGTCTTAGAGTTCCTCATCCAATTTCTACATTCTTATTTACATAGAAGGCAAAGCTTGACCGAGGGCTTTTGCTTTTTCTAATGATCCCTTTTACAAGAAGATCTTTAATGTTGTTTTAAGAATATTCCAAAAGCTCTTGCTTCATTTGAACTGGATAGACTTTTGTAGGAATTTGTCTTCCAGAAAAATTCTTTTCATATGGTAGTTCTACCATATGTTGTTTTCTTTTCCAAAAGGCATTTGGGAGATCACCATAAATTTGAATTTGTATTTGATTTTCTAAAGATTTTATTTTTGCTTAAATAATTGCATTAATCAATTGTTGTTCTATTTGATTTATTTTGTTTTCAACTAAATTAAGATCTTTGAAAATTGTTTTTTGATAAATTTGAAAACAATTTTTTATCCTAAATTTCAATTATAATTCTTTCATTAGATACCATAAACGACATAAGCTATTGGAAGAAAGGAAAATTTAAGATGAGTCTGCTCATCATACTTTTAACTAGTAGAAAGGCAATATTAATTTTGTAAGAGGAATTTTCTAAAACAACATTTGAGAGGTTGTAATTAATCTGAAGTTTAGATCCATTAGCAGACCTAAGACCTTCTTTAGTTTTGTCAAAATATTTTATAGGTATAAGCCTTTCTTATATACAATTGAGGTTATCATGTGTATTGAACAAAACAATTGTTTCAGTTATATATTCATCATAATGATGATTTTGATAAGGATATACCATTTTTGAATAGTTAAAGAAGAAATAAGCTTGAAAACTTTCTTGTTAATGTTTTCAACTTTGTCTTCTTCTTTGTTTTTCCCTTTTTCAAGGGCTAAAAGCATTTGATTAAAAAGATTTCATTGGTTTTTTCAAGGTTTTAGCTTCTTTTTTTAGAAGATTTACTTTGAACTATAAATCTTGCAAAGTTAAAAGTTTTTCCAGTGTTCTTTTAAACTCTTGGAGGCAGTTCTTCTTTTCCTTGTTATTTGGTAATTTATAGATAACATCAAAATGAAGTTCTTATTTTGTTGAATGAGTATTTTATTTCATTAGTTTTTTCTTCAAATATGATTGACCCTCCAGTATCTGAAGAACAACAATCATAATTTTGAATTTAATTAGTTTCTTGAACTTGTTCATCATCTGTAGAGAAGTCTTATTCCATAGATTCTTCATGTAATACCTCAATTTTTTTCAAATTAGTTTCCACAATAAATTGACTTTTTAGAAAAAAAAAATTTGAAAAGGTGAATTTGAAATTTTTGAGAATTTCAAAACTATAATTTTAGGCTACAAGGCATTCAAGTATATCGAAAATAGATTATATGAATTTTAAGAATTTTCAGATAACAGAAACTTCTCTTGTGGATACTCAGAAAATTAAATTTGTGTTTTCAGGATTTAATTTCTAGAAAACTTTAAAAAGATTGAAACTAGGGCTACAAGTATTTAGTGAGGGTAAAATTATAATTATTACAAAGGTAATTAATTTAACTAATTTGTAATAAAAGTTTATGACCCTTTGCGATTGATGAGTACATTAATTTTGGACTCAAATTGGAGGAAATAGGGAAAAGGTGTTAAAAAAGGAATTATTTCATTTGAGGTCAAAGTTAAGGATTGACTTCTTTTTTTTCCTATTTTACCCCTTACTAGCCAGTTTCCTCTCTTTTTCTTTAGCCTCTCACAGTTGCAACCCATGTAACCTATTTCTTCTTTTCTAAGCTTGAGTCTCTTTCTCGTTGTACTCACACCCTCTCTCTTCCCTTAACTAAGTCCTTCATTTCTTCTTATTAATTTCTCTTATTTTTATTACTAAATCCTTTCTTCTTTCTCTTTAATTTGACATTAAAATCATATTGATTCACAAAGTATAACTTTATATATGAATTTTTGAAGTTTATAGTCACTATTTATATTACTATTCACTTCATAAACCCATGAGATATTTCTGAAGTTTTAGAGCTTAAATTTGGTATATTTAGCTTGTTTCTTTGCAATGAAATCATAAACAAATGGTATATAATTGTTTGCTAAAATAAAAAAAAATCAAGAAATAAATAAAAAGCTAATATGCTCTTCTTTTTGTTTATGAAGAGTATTGAAGATTTTTGGGTGGGATCAGTAGTGATCTTGTGTTCCTAGCTCACATGTGAGTAATTCTTACCATTCTTGTGAATTATAGAGTATTTATTGCTTGTGATTTTTTGATTAGTGGTGTAAGTTGATAAAAATGGTTTTTTTTTTGTGATTATGTAACGAAGCTTGGGATTAAATGGATTTGTTATTATAATGCTTAGTTCTCTATTGGAATAGCTGAGTTTCATACATGTTTAAGCTCTTAAAACATTTTGTGTTCAGATCCTATGGTGTAGTGTAAAATTAAAAGTTACTTCCCTTGTTTTTCTATTGATTGCATGCAATTTCTACTCGTGCGTGTCAAATCTCAGCTTTCAAACTAAATTCGTGATCATGCTCACAAAAACCCATCAATTTTGTTCTTACAATCTAAAGATTTTTCCAATTCAAATCAAATATTCCTGCCCTTTTTTTCAATCTTGATCGTGATTTTGATCGCATTTATATTTGAACTTCCCAAATGGTTGCACATTTTGGGGAGCAAACTCACATTTTCAACTAAATCTCCTTGAGTCGAATTGAACCTTTCATAATTGAACATATAGATCCTAATCATGATTCTACTCAAATTTGTTCACAATTTTGCTCACGGTTCTATTTGCACCTTTAGAATTTCCACATTTTTCAGCTTAACTTCACTTCTTTGTAAAATATTTCCAATTCCCTTAGTTAAATCTTATATAAATCCATATTGAAGTGAGTATGATAACTAAGAAATCTAAAATAAGTAACTTATAATCTAATATTGTTGAATTTAATAATTGGCTATACATTACTAATATGAATTAATTTTAATAGTCATATGATGAAACAAAGAACGTATGGTGTATTTGCAATAGAATGTAACTTAAATGGCTAGAATTGTGACTGAATGAGAATGTCATAATATAGTTGTTGTGAGAACCATATTGCTTAACTGTTTGTTAATTTTCATGAGATTTGGAATGGTATACGATATCATGAATGATGATGGAATGTGTTAATGTAAATGTGATGATATATCTATTATGAGATTGACATCATTGAATACTTGAAAGCTCTTGTGAAGCTTGAAATGTGAATGATGAGTTATGATAGGAATAATGAACCAGATTCTATATTTGCACGTTTTGATATAATGAGTGGGATAAAGCTGGCCTAGAAGGATAAGGCTGGATTAGAGTAATAAGGAGATCTATTATTTTTATATATTTTGTTTTTACCTACTGTCATTTTGCAAAATATCCAAATGTGATATGATGATAATGAATAATGTAATGAAAAGCACGGCGGCCTAAGGCCTTAAGAACTCTGATTGAGTATAATGTACTATGTATAATGTAATATGGAACTACTTAGAGATAAGTCTTTGAAATTTACTAATATGTGAGTGAGATTAAGCATAATAAATAATTGCTTAGATATGATGTTAATGTATGTATATGTGTGGTCTTTGTTGGATAAATTCATAGGTTTGGCATGTATTATTTCATTAAGCCCCATAATCATTTTTCTGTGGATAATTTTTTTAGATTCTCAAGACATTGTTGTTAACCCTTTGACAAGGAAGTAAGAATGGATAATGATCCAATGGAAGTTACTACTGATGTCTTCACCACCACAATGTCTAGTCCTCTAGGAACATACCAAATTAAAATACATTTTATTATTATCTTAAATTTAGCAAGATGTGAAATACTCCACAAGGTTGAGATCATTCCCATAGAGCCATCCAATATCCTTCTCATAATGGGCTTAGGATGGTTTAACCCGTAGAAGTCTACCATCAAACCTTATATTTTGTTAACCCTTTTTTTTTTTTTTGAAAAACTGGAACATAGAAGGGCCATAGGGCTTAGTTATATTAACCTATGCTTTTGAAGTTATAATAAGACATAAGTTGATCTAAATTTTTTTTATTACCCTATTTGGGAAGGATATAAAGTAGTTTTGGGGATAACATTTAGGTCTCAAGGAAGGTGAAAAGCTGTTTTTGAAAATTGTATGTAAGTTATGGAACCAGGTATCAATCTAACATGTGCATATTGGGCAATGTCAGTGTAAATTATATAATATGTTTATTTCACATGTGCTTTGCTTTCTCTCCATAGTTTATTATCTTTAGGTCAACCATTAAGATTCAAGTGAATATAATTAGGAAAAATTAAGATGACTATAAATGGGATTTAGTGATAAAAGGCTGGTGATTATCAACAAAAAAGTTGATATTCATACTGATCATGACCAGGGTTTTGGATCGTGACATTTTAGCAAGTAAATTGCTGATTTGATTGAAGGCTTTCTCATCAAGTTCAAGATTTCTAAGTTTTTTATTTAACCTATGATATTTAGCTATATAACCAGGCCCATTACATTTAAAATAGGCTAGTCTAGTATTTTGATTTGGTTTAAGAGTGTATTGGGTTTCTTAGGTTTTCTACCAAGGTCCTTATTTCCATGTATTTGAGGTTTTGGTTTGGTTTTAGCTTGCTTTTCTCTAAGACTATGCTTTGGATTGTAGGTTTTCAAGCAAGTGAAACCAATTTTTCCATAAAAGGATCCTATCTATTAAGAGCCTTTTCTTTGGCTAGTTGTCTTTGGATCTTATCAGCTTGACATATTTTGGCAGCTACTTTGTAGACATAAGTGACAAGTGGTCCATATGTAAGTTGTTCATAGGGGATGATCCCATCATTATGGTTCCTAATTTTATCTCTAACCTTATCACTAAAAGATTTGGGAAGGCCAGCTAGGAATTTTTCTTTCCAAAGAGGTTGATTACTATCTAATTTGGAATATATTTGCGTAAAGAAGATATCCTTATGCCATTTGAAATTGCTGAGGGTTTTGCACCTGAGATTTGAAACGAGTTCAACAGACTTATCTTTCCAAAGACATGGATCTCCTATAAAGTGTTTTGCAATTGAATAGATTAAAGTATTAACTGCATCAAGTACAGGTTGACCATTTGATCCTAGAATTAGATCTTTTAAGCTATAAACCTTAATTGATTCTAGTATTTGCTATTTTTTTAGATTAGTAAGATGTTTATCCACTAACCTTTGTGTTGGCTAGTAAATCTAACAACTAGAATATGAACGTCATATCCTTACATAGTTTGTTAAGCTACGCTTACCATAGTCATTTGTTGAAGGAGTTTGATAATCTTATATTTAGATTTTCCATGTATGTTCTATTCATTGTAGGTATTCTAAATAAGAGATATTTATTGAGGTTCTACATTTTAGAGACCTAAGCATCTTTGGGGTCTCTAAGTTGCTAAAGCCTTAAAGGCTCTTACTTTCATCTTCTTCAGACGCAACTTTTAAAGCTTTGTCTAAAGTTTGTATATTTCTACTAGCACTATCTCTTAAGGATGACTTAGGGTAACTAGATTTCTATAAAACTTTTGTTCTAGACCTTCTATCATTTGACTAATTTTTGAGAGTTCGATTCCATTGCTAAAATCTACTTGGTAAAGCCTATTTAATTGATTCTTTTTTGAATAAAGGCTTATCTATTAGTTTTGTATTGCTAGTTGAGGCTTCTTTCATTTAGACAGGACCACTAAGAATATGTTGTTCTAAAGTTTGAAGATATTTGTTAGAATAATTGTTTTGCTCAAACAGGATTGTACATCTATGGTAGAAACAACTCATTTTGATCCTTTATTTTCAAAGGTGTTGCTATGATAGGATTTTTTGGATCTTTTGTTTCCATAACAACAGATTTCAAATGAGGTAGTTTAGAGATTATCTTATCTCCTTTGGAAGTTGTCCATGTTTGAGTGGATCTAGTTGTAACTCTAATTGTGTTATTGAATGGATATTCTATTTGTTTAGATTCTATACAAACTTTGAATCAATTGAAGAAAGGAACATTTGTTTCATATTCTCAGATAAAATTCATCCAAACTTCATGAATTGATCTTTTCTAGTTCTTTGGTAATTTTCTAAAGTCAAGTTCTTTGAGGAGTATTTTCCTCAAAATAGAAATCCTTTATTCATGGTTTCTAGATCTATTTTGAAGGGGATTTCCTGAGCTTTTAATGGTTATCTAATCATTAAAACTCTGGGTCATGGTTGGGAAATGCCTAGGATACCTGATATTTTCAAAATTTGTTTGTTCTTTGGAAATGGATTTTGAATCATCTTTGAATTTAATTTTTGAAAATCCAATTGAAGAAGATTTGGTAAACAAAAAATGAGAAGATAAAGAATGATACATATAAAAGAAATTATAATTTCTCCTATCCTATATCAAAGCTTTAAGATAACTTAAAGATGACAGCATGAACCATAAATTATAGCTGCAATATGAATTGGATACTAAAATCTCAACATGAATATGTTCTCTAAATTACTTAGCCCCATTTTAAGTTCAACATGAGAGCATAGGTGACAAGAATTGCATTTGCACAACTCAACTCAAATTTGGGACTTATATTCCTTTATGAACTCATATTTTATAGTGTGCTATTAGCTTTCAAGATTATTTTCATGTTCAGATGTTAGTATAAATTGCATGAAAGCCATAATAATTCTTACTTTATATTCTCATCTTTGCTTTTCCCTATGCTCTGATACCAAAACCAGAGAGGCCTTTAATAGATAAATGAAAGCACTAGAGTGAAGTAAGCATGCTAGTACCAATTTGTCACATCCTGAAATATGGGGACATGATCAGTATGAATTATTAGATGATGACCCATGAAACCATAAGCATAATTTGTTCATAAAACCTTTCTTATTTTGAAATTCATGAAAGTAATGCTAAAAATATGATTTAGCACCTTGTAGTTTAAAATCCATGATATGTAATATTTTGATAAAATCATTTTAATAAAACAGTTTTCTGAGTTTTGAAAATAAAATAATTTATGTAAATTATAAATCATAAAATATTTGGACCTTTGTCTAGCTAGATGGACACTAATCACTAAAAAATAATCAAAGAGCCCATACACTTGATAGCAACCACATATGAGCTTAGGAGTCTCTTTTAATTGAGAAATCCTCAATGAATCCAATAATTGAAAATGTTAGTGAATGGATGAGTATAACCAGAGTACTCTATGAGTAGAAAAGTCCAATCTATTTTTGGGTTGAAAATATTTTTCTTCATACACTTATATATATAATATTCGTATAGCATTCACATGCAACTTTGAACATCTTTATCTTTCTAATCTTGCTTAATTTTCTTTTACATGATCATGCATGTCTTAGAATCTCTTCTAATATCTAAACATGTCTTAAATCATTCATTTACATCTACTATCTTACAATCCGTGATGTAACCAATTTGAATAAAGGTTATCACAAGATAATGAAAAGTTAGACCCTTGGGCCAACCAGTGTAGTATTGAGTAAGGTAATTTTTCTCAAAGTCAACTATGGGATCCATCGATCAACCATGTCATGTACTATAAGGACTATCTTGGTAGCTAGCATGCTTGCATATATGTTAGATTGACTAGCTAGTCAAGTAAGATACTATCACACAAATTATACTAGTACAGTGGGTTAATGGAAGGGGCAATAACTGAAAGGTTTATGCCTCAAACGTGACATTCTTGAAAGTTGTACCCCCAAATGTTGCATGCTTAAAAAGTGTTCCCTTTTATACCATACCCAAATTATGAGCCACATCCCCATTGATAGTAAAAAATATTTATTTCCTAGTACACATAGTTCTTTCAAATCCCACTTGACTTTGTGCCAGTTCACATACACAAATCATCTCTTAATCATCTTTCTGTATTCATAGAGTTCCCTAAGGAAATTATACTTGATGTGTGTTTTTTGCAAGTGCATGGTGTAGTTGTAGTAGACACCGGCAAGTACGGATCGAATCCACAGGGATCTCGCTATCAACTACTAGAGTTTGCATTTTAAGTTATCTAAATCAATAAAGAATATTAAAGAAATTAAAGAAGACTAATGAAAGAGTAGCACTTGATAAATAAATGGAATATAATTATAAAGGCCTAGGATTGGGTTTCACCACACTTATGGTCTTTAACAAATAATTAAATCCTTCCTATTGTAATTACTTAGATAATTGAGGATGGTCTAGACTAAGTTAATTACTAGCCTCTTTCAAAGTCTAATAATAGTACTTAAATCAACCTAATTGAACCTACTTTCATGGTTTAGATTAAT
>JANHAO010012161.1:0-16551 GCA_026873985.1 Saraca asoca | reverse complement strand
ACAAGAATAACTGTTAAGGATTGTCCCAAAATGGATATTTTCTGCCCAGGAGTTTTGGTCACACCAATGTTGGAGGCTGTAGAGAGTGAAGACCGCAATACATGGGAAAACAACCTGAACACCACAATAAAACACATGTTTATGCACAAGGTACATACGTTTGCTTTTCAAATTACTTTTCTGTCATATTCTTATTCTTATTAGAATCAAACATGTCAATATGAGTTTTATATGGCATATCAGCATTGGCTTCTTTCAAAAGTATTGAAACTTTTCAAGGAACTCGTCACTTACGAGAACATAGACACAATAAGAAGTTTAGAAAACTTGGTGCATGACATAACATATATTCTTTAGAAATGTTTATAAATATGTAAGTGTTATGTATAAATTTTGCAAGTTTCAGCAGGATTATCTATGCGAGTGAAAGTTGAAGGGAATTGATTACAATTTGTCCAAAATTGTATGATCATAAGCCTAAAACATATTTGGTATGTGTTTAAACATAGTTATGACTTATCAGATATTTAAGAAAGTGTCATATATTAGATTTTGCATTGTATTATTCTGAAGAGTCTTGTTCATTAAGAGTGTTGTATAGAACGCTAGTATCCAAGACAACTTAAATTTTATATATGTTAGACACGGCTCAGTTTTTGAAATTGTTAATGCTTTCTAGCTTGGCAACTCTTAGCTAGCCAGTGCCCCTCGTACACTTCTCAGTCAATACTAATTGTGGCCTTAAAACATCACAAAACTCCTTAATTAGCAGTCATCGCCTTGAGGAAAAAACAAAGAATTGGTTGCTCGTTTGCCTGCTTTCTTCAATTTCATGCATTTGCTTTGAGTATATTTGCAAATATTTAAGTTGTGTTTTTCACTAAAGTTCATTAAAAATATATCAAGTTTGAGCTCCTTTATCCTTTCTATCCCTCTTCAAACTAAAAGTCATTTTTTTAGCACTGGTCCTATTATAGAGTGAAAATATTTGTTTTACATAATTATTTCACTTATTGGTGAATTGTATACTTTAATGTATAATTTCAGGACATCCCACAAGTGGATTGTCATGAGATCTCAGAAATATGTGAAGAATGATCTGAAGGACATAGGAGACTCGACTCTGCATATTTGAGAAGGCTGCATATTTTGTTTCAAACTATATTTTAGGCTGTGATGATCTTTCAGTTTATTTTATATTGGATTTCCTTTTTTCCAATATTTTATGTCCCCATTTGTGTTTGTCATTATTGACTTTGTTTGTTCTCTGTACAACGTAATACCTGTTTGATGTATCGTTCTACTTTTGTGCATATAATTTATGTAATTAGCTTGCCACTCTATTAAATTACCTAATCGTGTTATGGCAAAAAATTTAGTTGAAAACTAAAATGGTAAATATTAGGAGTTGGTTGAATGTATATATATGTTGATGTGGAGAGGAATTGTCTGAAGTTATCCTCTTTCTTCATCAAGCTTTCAGTATTTACTTCATCAATTTGGGCTTCACTTGGATTCATGTAGTGGATCCCAAAATTCTTCCAATAGAATTTCTTATGCATCCTATGTTTTATAATCTTTACCTCGTATGGAAGTATCGCAAATACATCATTTTGAAGAGTTCCCAGGAAAATGTTGAAGCTGTCTTACTGTTGAAGTGGTTACTTAAGTGTTCTGTTTCAAATGTTTGTTAAATAAAGTCCTATTCTTTAGGATTATTTTTCTCTTTCCAATTATTGTTATCATGAAATATGATATGCACGTTAGTGGGCTGTTTTTTCTCATTTAGTTAGAGTTGTATGACTATGTAAGCCACAAGTCAGTTTCAATAAAATTCATTTGAGTTACACTATCAGTTTGCTCAAGATTTCTTTTGTTCCTTTGATCTTTACACTTACTCTCAATTCAGCATTAGTTGGTAGCATTTCATGCTGTAACGTAACTAATTTTTTTTTTTGTTTTAAGGATACAACTGACAACTGGATGTAGTAATCAAATTTGAAGATATAACAAACAACTAGAGTCTTACATGGAATGTTTTACTGTTGGATTGACAGTGAATTTCAAGTATGGAACATATATTCCATAAAGTGAAGCCATGTAAACAAATAACAATTATATCAATAATATAAGGTCTATTTTGAATTGATTTCAAATAGCAGGCCTAATTCTGTTCTCTAAGGCGTGGATCTGTTAGTCTCAACAAAATTTAAATCTTCTGACGGAGCAGGGCATTTGCACAAAACATACAAAGTTTGGGCACCCGAAGGTTTATCTCATATACATATATATATTACTATTTTTATTCAAATCAAATGAGCGATAGCTTTTTTAATTAAAAACAATTTAAATTAAGTTTACCTTTTTATTAAATCAATATATTCAAATTCTTTGAATGTAGATCAAGGACTTGTTAAAGGGGCTAACATTTTATTCTCTTGAATTCTTGTAACAAACACTTCCGTTTATTCTGTGATTTTTTAAGGTTTAAAAAATGAATGAGACACATAAATAAATCTTAATAAACTGCTTTCCATTAGAAAGAAACACACAAATTAAAGAATAAAGAGAGAGTTAGGGAATTCCAATAAACTTTGCTTTTCCCACTCAAATCAAATGAGTGGTAATGGTATCTTAAATGACATACTTAATTAAAAAGGAAAAGAAAAGAAGAAGGACAAAACAAAAGCAAAAGAAAGAGGCACACTCCAAGTATCATTCTTCATATTACTCTACTCATTTGGTTGCCCGCATTTCTCAAAGTGGTTATCATTCTTCATAATACTCTTCTCAGCCTTCAGATCTTGCTGCAATAGAATTAAGTTTTCCACCTTTGGTTTTTTTTTTTCTTCTTTGTGTGAAAATTTGCTGTTTCTTTTCCTGTATATATAACTTATACCCAAAAAACAGAAATAAATAAATAAATAAATAAAAGGAAAAAAAGAAAGAAAGAAAGAAAGAAAGAAAGAGATGTTTGCTTTGTGAAATGGTTACCATCAATCTGAGCAGTCTAGATTGAGTTCACTAATTTGCTTGTGTGGAAAGGATGTTTGAGTCCATTTGATACATACCACTTCTGCTTATTTTCATGCTAACCAAGTCTTCTATCTGTTTGTCAAATGAATTGTTTTGAATATATATATATATATATATATATATATATATATTGAGATCTAATACTGAAAGGTTTAGATAGTTTATTAGAGGTCCTAACCTTAAACCTCCTTGTTATCAATGTATTGAAAAATTATTTTTTTTCTATCAAATTACAAAATATATATATATATATATAAAATTTTTTGCAGTTGATTCTATAAAAATATAAAAGTAAACTGTAGCCTTTTTTAAATTACATGATTATACTATTATATATTTAACTCTTGGCATTTAAACATTTAATATTATTTTTGTATATTTAATTTTTTATTTGATTTAAAAAATATAATAATTCAATACGGTAATGGTAATGATATAGGTATACTTATTAAATATTTGTACAATACATTCTATACGCGCCTCATACTGTTCTTTCGAAAATGCTTTCATTTTTTAATAATAAAAATATAGGAAAATTTCCTTAGTATTAACGTTCATTGTTAACAAGATTTAATATAAATTTTGTTGTGCACCTGCCTGAAATTTTTAATGTTTTTATTATACGCAAAAGTAAAACTCGTATTCTTACTGACGAATTTTTTATGTCAAATGCAAGATGCTTGTGCGATTTAATTATACATATATATATATATATATATATATTGATTACATACTTTATGTCAAATTTTTATTGTATTTTTTTCGAAATATTTTTTTTAAATAATTTTAATGTAAAATTCTCACCTCATACAAAAGTAATTAATGATACAGGTGAGGTGCGGATGATGGTGAGGATTGATGGAATGGAGATTATCATAAAGCTAGTGTTTAAATTTTTATTCAAGTATTATTTTTTAATTTTTTTTATTTTATAAACTCCATTTTTGGCAATTTTTCATGAAGGAAAAGTACTTTCTAATTTATTGACCAAACAAATTTAAAGATTGAAAAAAAATGTTTTTTTATTCACAATCTAGTTTGCCTGACAGGTTATTAGAGTCTCAGAAATCATGGTTACAAACCAAAAACTCTTATTTGCCTTTGATTGCACTCAATTACCATCCTATGATGCTTTGCTCCCCTCCTTTTAATCTCTTTTTATTCCTTTCTTTCATAAAACTAGGCTCCTCTTCTCACATGCTTTTCTGTGTGGGATTGTGTTATGCATCTGTCACTCTATTCTACCTCTCATTTGCCCCCTAAATTTATCATTTTAACTTTTTTTTTCCTTCGTTTCCTCTTTTTTGGAGCAAAGTCAAGCTTTGTAAGATTTAAAAATTCCAACCTATACTTCAATTTAAAAAGCTATTGTGAAACGCTCCGTGGTCAAGCAACCACTAAGCCAATTTTAAATTGCTGAAGGTACATTCATTCTATTTTTTTTTTTTTGTCTATGACTATTTGTTGGCCTAATTGTTGTTGTGCCATTATTTTGATGGAATCTGTGTTAATAAGTGAGATGTGTTCTAAAATTAATTGAGTCACAACCTCAATTATATATATTCACACTTTCTAACATATATATGTGTAAAACAATAAACTGTAATTAAACTCATACATGCTAATAATCCAATATCTATAACCACTATGATATAAGAGGTGAAAGAGAGGAGAGAGGCGAGAGGCGAGCTTTTGTTGATCCTAAATGCTAATATTAGGTTAAAGTCTTCTATAGTAAATGCCTTTTTTTGTGGGGACAAACTAGGTTAACTTTTCCATTATCAATAGTCTAGAGAACAAGACAATAATAGATCCACTAATAGTATAAGTGCCAAATTAATGTCCAATTATAACTTGATCACTTATTTGGATCAATTAGTTAAAAATATTATTTAACGTTTAATAATTAGACTTATAATAAATTGATTGATTGTGCTAGTCCACAATATTATCTCAACAGTCTCTAACTTTAACAACATAACTCAAGAAAACAATATCATGGATTACAATCATAATAATTAATGTTAAATAATGATCTTGGCACTATACAACCATTGATTTTTAATGAGACCATAACTCTTTAACAATGCAAATCATCATAATAGGACACTAATGTCATACATATTAAGTACATATGTTCCCCACAACCAAACACAAGGTGGAATGTAGAAAATAGAGAAATATATAAAGATAAATTTGGTCAATCTAAATTTTACCAAAATGATCCAAGTATCTGCTTAGGATGCCTTACTAAGATTCAACAACATGACTTAACAAAATTAAGACTATGTCAAAGTGTCTTTATATCATAACTAAGTAATATATAATAAATATAATTATAATTATGCTCAATAACAACATATAGCTACATCGACAATTCATATAGGTCTTGACTATTCCCATATGCGAATATCAATAATTTATATAACTCTTGAGACAACACAATATTATTTACAAATACAATTATGTGTGCACAATGATATCATATATACTCTCACTAATTCAATACATCATTAAGGCTGAACTGATCCTATTTGAGCCGATGGTGCTCTAAATGGTAAAAACTTATTAATATGTGAGTTTACAAATACATAACTCATGGCTATCAACACAATATAACTATCATATAAGCACTCCCACTAACACAACATGTCATGAAGCAAAACAACTCCATTTGAGCAAACATTATTCCAAATGGTAGCGGAATTATGTAACCATTTAATATAATTATAAAACTCATCAAATTTCCTCCCTAATAACATTAATACCAATGAGAGAAACAAACAATAGTAGAGTTGTCACAACATAAACATATGACCATAGGCTTTCAAATACAATATGAGACATATTTAAAATTGTTGGCCCCATAGAAAAATATCAAATCCTTGTTAAGGTACCTATGAAAGTATTTGACATTAATTACAAAATAACACCTCTTGCTATCACAATCACATATCCATAAAGTCTTATAATTGACAACTTAAGCACAGTTATTTCACCACATAAGGTGATTCAACTACACAGGAGGGAGTATAATCCCTACTAACATAACTATGAGTATCTATACGACACAAAATGTCTTCTCCTACTATCATAATCACATATCCAGAAAAGATTATTAATTAATAGCTTAAACACAGTTATTTCACCATATAAGGTGATTCAACTAAGCATGAGTGAGTATTACATCCTTGTCTTTTTTAAACAAAATAGGAGTTTCCATTTTTAATTTGGGACTCAATGCTCACTCTATAATGAATCTAGTATAAACAAAAATAAAATAAAATACTCACATATGAGCATAAACATATATATGATATTTGAGTACATGATCATGCCATTAATAATGGATGCACATGAGACCCATCACGCCTTATTATTTTACTATCATTATGAGAAAAAAACAATTATTGAGCTTTCACCCCTTTTAAAAAAAATTATGGAATATGATTTTCCAAAAATAATCCATTTAAAATCCTACCACGTAGGTTCTTTGAGACAAGCAACAAACATGATCTACAATATTTGATCCATGCCAAATAAGTACCTATATCACCTAATCCTAAGCCAAGAATACTATGATCCAAAAATGTATTTATTTTACAAAAAAGGGGTATCATTTTATTTTGAGAGATTATTATTATTTTCATTTTAAGGATCACATAATTATATCGAATAATGTCACAATGATAGAGTATGTCCATTATTTATATAATTCATAAAACTTATGCATCAAAACGTTTCCTTTTTACATATAATGTGTCATACCCAACCCTAAGCATATGACCAACGTATGAAACCACCATGGAGTGACATCCTAGAAGCCTGAAAAAACTATAATGTTGATTCATATAGGATAAGACAAGGCATTATCTTATAAACTCAAAAAAAAAATTACAAACATTTTATTTAATATTGTCAAAATTTTGACAGTATCTTGCCATTTTTTAGATACGAGCCAAGGGAAACCAACACAAATCTAAGAGGGCTATTTGCCTAACAACATAAGTATCCATCTATTATGCAATTATGCATATGACAAGTACTCATTTAAAACAAACATACAATAAATGTCATATCCCAAAATTAGGAACATGATTGGCATGAACTACCTAGTGGTAACTTGTAAATCCATGAACATTTATCCTTTTGTAAAATATTTATATTTTGAAAACCATGAAAACAATTCAAAAATATGTCTGTATGAATATGTTTTAAAATAGGATACGCCATTTCATATTTCATAAATTATAAAACATTCATACCTTGTCTGATTGAGTAAATAAGATCACTAAAGAAATAACCAAGAGAATCACGTACCTGTCAACATAAAAACACATACAGAGGAGTTTGCACTAATTAAGAAATTCCTCAAGTCCGTTCACCTGAAAATGATAATTGTATGGAATGCGAACAACCTAAGTACTTAGTGAGTGGAAATCTCTACCCCAACTTTGGGTGGAAAATGGTTTAGGTCATAAGAACATGTATATCATATACCATATTTACACGCGCACACACACACACACACATATATCTATTACATATATATATAGTCATATATATAAATACACATGCAAAGTCATGTTCTTCACCTCCTAGTGTACATAACATAACCTTCTCTACGTTCTCATGCAATCCATTCAACATCTTCTTTTCCTAACAATAACTATTCAATTTAATCATACAACTATCAAACAGGTTGGCAAGAAAATAAATCATATGTAGTGGCTACCTATGGTAGCTAACAGTAGGACCTTTAGGTCATCCAATTATACTGCAAACATTCAGTCTATATGTTTTACTAGCATTGCAAAATAGGTAATTCACAAATAATATACATTGATCCTATGTAAATCAAGGGGAGAGTCACGGGCCGATAGCTCTCTAGCTAAAGCCGTACAGCATAAGATGCCAACTCTTAGCTAACATGCTAGCCTTCTAATAAATTTGAGCCATACTTGAATAGATAATTAGGGCATTGAGGATTTTGTTGCCCATACAATCAAAAGCCCATACAGCCAAAATCCCATGCACAACATGTTCGTAAGTAAACATAAGCATGTAGTCAAAGCATTATCACATATTAAGTTTCAAAGAATGTGCCATACAAGAGAGGGACAACTTTATTTTATTAATATATGCCTCATTGCATAATTTTGAGTGTATAGAAGGAGTATCTCTAATCTTCACATTCTAATCACTAGCCTAGGTGACAGTGCCTACTCGATTACCGAACACGCCCCCTTAAAGAGCATTCTAAGCAAAAGCCCTAATTGCAAAAGTAAACATATTTTTTTCTGAGTTGAGGTAAGGACTTTTCTCCTAGCTCCTAAGGGTTCTAATGCACCATCACATATGGAGACAAAGATAAAAATGCAAGAATTGTAATTATGTGCTTTTCTACTTGTACTGGATAAATGATTAATGCTAAAGATGCAAATATGCCTAAAACAAGAAAAATTCAAAAAAATAATCTACAAATGCATTTGCTCCTAAATTCGCACCACAAGGCCTCTTATTCATGTTTGATTTTGACACTTTCATCCAAAACCGAACATGTTTGCCTATTGAACTGGTTCACAAGACTTACTTGTGACATTCTTCCCCACTTTAAATTTCAATGCTCTCATTGACACCTCAATTTAACACAACTTCCATGAAGGTTTCTCCTTTCAAGCAATAGCTTCTTGAATCTTCATGTAAGTCTTCAGTATGCTCCACTCGAACTATTTCCTTGATCGCTCTACTCATCCTTGTGAGTTAACATCATTTGAAAGGATTTGATGAATGGCACCCATAACCTCACATAGCTTTCAAGATGGTCATTAGTCTGTTGCTCCTTGGCTTCTCCATTGGCTTATTCTTAGATTTGTTTCTTTGAACTTGCACCATTGCACATTTGCTCCCCCTACAACCTTTGGATAGTTACCTCTGCAACTTCAGTGTCTTAGTCCTTTATTGCCTCTACAGACTTCATATTCTACCTCTATAAACTCAACTTTGTTGTTTCGACATAAATTCATGTGTCACTACCTCACAGCTCTCTTGGCTCTATCACCTTTGCAACTTTGCTTGTCCCACTACTTTTGTAGCATTCAGGTTGTTACCTCTGTAACTTATGTTTACCTCACTACCTCTACAACTTGCAACACACTGTTCCCACATAACTCTTCATTCAACTTACTACCTTTGTAGCTCTCGATTTGACTAGTTACCTCTGTAGCATAAGTGTGTGCTATCTCTATAGCTTGTGCACTTGCTTTGTATTTTTAATGTCTACTAATAGATAGCCCCATATCCAATATCCCATACCACCAATGTGAGAGATGCAAGTCTTATATCTTGTTCAAGAGTAAGTCTTATGCCTAGCAAAAAAACATGGCCCATACCTTGCTTACAAAGTCTACTCATGTTAGGTTCAATCAATCCATTATACTTTACTTTGCTACTTTCACACACAGTCGAATCCTCCTGACCCTTTATGAATTGACACCTTTGTAGTATCTCTCAACCATCATAGTATTTTTGGAGTTCATGCTACCTAGCACTATAGTTTTCACGACCCCTCTTAGGTTTGTATACTCAAGTTTCATCTCTTTGAAGATGATACTGATTCATCTCCCTTGACCCTCATAGCCACTTACTAGTATCATTGCCCTTATAGCAACTTCTTTGATAATCAGTGCCTCTCTCTCTTGGCATTTCTTAAGCAACATCTGTCTTCAAGGCTTCTTTTTTGAGGTCATCCTTAGGATGGCTCCCCCACATCATCAACTTTGATGAGGTTAAGCATTAACCATCCTTCATTCTAGCTCAGGTTTCACTTTGCCTATGCATGAGCAATTATGAATATCATGATTATTACCGTAAAGTTTGTCTTGTGACTATGTAGTACTAGTTTACTATACCTCGAGGTCATTGTCGCTACTCTATTAAGCGACTATATAGCTCTAGCTCACTATGCAGGTATCATTGTCACTTATCATGTGACTATGATGTGCTAGCTCCCTAGCATTTCATCTTAAATCTTGTGGATTAGTGTTGTAGCTCACTTATTACATCCATAAATTGTGCATAATGGATCCCTCTTGGATCTCTCTGACAAGATTTATCTGCTCAACACATCACTAAAAATGTGCCATCCTGTAGGATGTGTTTACTATCTGTTGTGGCCATGCTTTCTCAAGCACAACTATGGCTTCGTCAATAGCTATTATGTCCCTCATGAACATGGTCAAGCTTTCTCCACAAGACCAGGGCTTCTACTAAGGCTTTCTTCTACTTGATAGGCTATCAATTCACTCATTTTCTCGAGTGGCTTGCATTCCCTCGGATGCTTACTATGAATGAAAATGTCTCATGTTGCATAGCAAGTCGACCAACTTCTACCTATGCTTGCACTCGATGCAACGTTAATAGTCCCTCGATGCAATATCCTAACACTAGCCTTCAAATTGCTCCAACCTCTTGCACCCTCTCGGCCGAGTCCTTAGCAACATCTCTTTGCTATTTTTTATGAGTGTCTACTTAACCCATAAACTCCATATACTTTCAACAAGCCGATTCTACCTCAATCATGGCCCACCTGATCTGTTCTCTTTAGTACGACCAAGCTTTGATACTAATTATAACGGACCAATAACTGTCTAGTCAAAATTGTGCAAGGCATAATGCCAACTCTTGGCCAACATATCAGCCATATAATAAATTCAAACCATACTTGGATAGTGATCGTGTATGTCGAAACCGTCAAATTAGAAATTTATAACCAAAACTACCTAAACTATTTATAGCATAGACAACTTCGGGTCAAACCCAAAGATCACTTGTGGATGATATCAATGATATTAGGAGATGGAAATTGGGGGAGTTGGCAGAAACTAAATCCTGAGCTAAACTACACTAACATGCAATAGGGAAAAAAAAACACAATAATACATGCAACTAGCCAAGGGAACCAATCAACTTGAAATCAGTGCATCCTAGATCACTAAATGTTCATTCAATTGTCAATAATCATAGTAAGAAGCCTTGGCATGATTAATGAACCTATCCTAAGCATTCAAGATTCATCCAAGAAGCAAACACATCAAAAGCTCAATGTATTACGTGGTTTCTACCTTTCTCTTCTAAAGTAGATCATGAAGCCACAATCTTATTGAAATCTAAATATCATGAAGCCATTCTATTCAGATTTCACGGGTAAAATAGAGAAGAAGGAGAATAAATGGCTAACAAATGAATGTAAGAGATAAATATTAGGATCTCAGCATTAAATCTTCAAGTTGTAGTCCCTTGGACTGATTACAGCTTCAGCCTTCTATGGCAGGCTCAAAATACAAAGAAAAATATAGAAAAGTGGGAGAGCAAAAGCTTGCTCTCAGCCACAAAAATCTACCCTAAACACACTCTAAAAACTCAGACAAAAATAGAATAAAAAAGCTTTCTCAAAATGGTTCTACCCAGGTTAAAAGAAGGGAAGGTAGAATGCTTAGTGGGAGTAGGTAATGATGGCTGACTAGTGTAGCTGCTCTGCCTTTGCGCGCTGCCCATTTTGTAGACTGCTTTTTCTTCTTTTTCTATTCTCTTTTGTGTTTCTAGCTAGCTGGGCTTTTGCTAGATTAAAGGATGTTGCAATGGGCTCAAAAATCATGTTAAGGCCTTGAAAGTCTAATTCTGCAGAGCCTATTTTAGTAGCTTCTCTTACCATGAATTACAGCTCAGTTTTGATGCCTAATTTGATCTTTTTTGCTCAGGAATTCTTCATAGGAATTGTGGCTTTATGTGTTAGCTTCCATTTGGACTTTATTTTACCTTATTTGGACCTTTTTAGCTCAATTTATTGCTTGTTGAAGGCTCAGAGGTCAGGCTGCCAGGACAGTGCTGAGACAGTATTCTGATATTGAGTTGAGATCCAATTTTGGACAGCCAATTTTGTGATTCAGCTTTTATAGTCTTCATGAAAGTTGTAGATCTATCTCTTAGATTTCCTGCATGATAAGAATAACATCAATTGGATAAGTGTAGCTCGAGATATGCTCAGAATATAGAAACTGCTCAAAATGGCTAATTATGCATAATTTTATAAAATGAATCCAATTGGCACCAAATCACAAATACACACCAACACAACTGGAAACATGTCATTTTAAGCCTTAAAATGCTACATATGAGGATAAATCAATGCATCAAATATTGTGTTATTAGATAGATAATCAGGATATCAAGGATTTTGTTGCCCATACAATCAAAATCCCATATGCAACATGTCTGCAAGCAAAATGAGCATGTAATTGAAGAATTAGTGCATATCAAGTCTCAAAGAATGTGTCACACAAAAAGTCTCTAGTATATATCAAGAAGGGACTTTTTTAAATAGAAAGAGAGGGATAACTTTATTTTATTAATATATACCTCATTATATAGTTTTGAGTATATAAGGGAAGTATCTCTAGGCCCTACACTCTAATCTAGAGCCTAAGTCACAGTGCCTACCCAATCACTGAACATGTCCCCTCTTAAAGAGTATTCTAAGCAAAAATCCTAATAGTAGGAGTAGACATACTTTTTCTGAGTTGATATAAGAATTTTTCTCGAAGCTCCTAAAGGTTCTAATCACCATCTCATATGGACATTAAGATAAAAATGCAAGGATCGAACCACGTGCTTTTCTACTCTTATTGGACAAATGATCGATGCTAAAAAGATACAAATACCCCTAAAACAAGAAAAAATCAAAAAAATAATTTACAAATACATTGGCTCCCAAATTCACACTACAAAGGCCTCCTCTTTTGCAAAATCAAGCATGTTTGCCTATCGTTCTAGTTTACAAGGCCAACCTGTAACATTATGCCACACCCTTTACATATGTCACCAATTATTATAGCTTCACAATGATGAATAAATTAGTTTGTTTCATCTAGCTTATGCACTTAGGTTTCCCCTTACTTTGTATTAGTCACACACACATAAACATACCTTTCATCAAGCTATTTGATCCTAAAATTTCCCTAAGGAAATTATCATTCTATCCTTGTTGAATTCTTCCTTCCTAATTATTCTAAGATCCTATATTTACACATCCGTATTAAAGGATTCATACTTAACATAATTTATTTGTTCAATAATTATTTAATTTAAAGCAAGTAAATGTAACTAAATTAAATAATTAAAGTAAATTATATGATTTATGCAAATTTAGGTAAAGTCATATTTACTCATTTATCTGTCTGTTCTAAGTCTCAAATCTATGCTAAGCCAATGCCAAGTCTCCTAAGCATACTTTTAGACAAACGCATAAGTTATTGATCACATAGCACATAGCCTACAATTTAGATCTAATTTGTAAATGTTTAACATTCTATATCTTTCATATTTCTATCATATTCTAAATCCTACTTATATCCTTAACCCTTTCAATGTACCTTCTTTCATCATAACAAAACTTGAATTCCCTTTTCATATTTTTATCATAACCACACTCCATCTATATACTAGCATATAGAACATATTGGGAATATTTGAAAACATATATATAAGGTTTTACAGGAAAAGGAAGCCAATTAGAGCAAAAACTCTCACTTACTTAGAGAGAATCTTCTTGGATATCTTTGAATCATCAGATCGATTAATTGTAAAGCCTAAGTTTTTGAAAATATAGAGTCCTACAAAACAAATGAAATTCACCAATTAAAACTTAGGATTTGGAAAAAGGAATATGAAATTAACTAGATTTGACCTTTACTTTGATCAATTTACCTTTATTTTCAGAAATCTACAGTGGGCATGCAAGGAGAACTTTTCTCGATAGGGTTTCAGCCTTCAAAGAGTTCTTGAATGTACTAAGATTGTAATTTCTTGAAATTAGTGGATCCAGGGTTTTGTCTAGTTTGATGTTGGCCTATTGACCAGTCAGTAAAGCCGACCATCTGGACCAAGTGACCAGTTTAATATGGTTAGTCAGCCGGTCAGACCACCCTTGGGGGTCGACCATTAGGCCCTTATGCCGAACCACCAGACTTATTCTAAATCCAGTTAAGATTAACCCTGTGGAGGGTGTTATGACATATAATGCACATAAGCTAAGTTCCTATTCTAAATGCCCATTTAACTTACCATTGCTCCATAAACTCTCATGCATTGTTCAATTACTTGAGGTGTATGGCTTTGGTTTTTTTCCTAAAAACCTTGAAAGTTGGAAAAATGGAAGGAGTGAGTTATAAGAACTTAATGAGTGAATAACTTACTATAATCTACAATCTAAAAATATAATTCACTAAAATAAAAATAGCTTAATTCTTTAAACACATGTCGAATATCATAAGTTTGAAAATTAAAGATTTTCAAAAATTTATTTGAGTTTAAAACTTACTAACATAAGATAATAAATTTACATATTGAATTATCAACACATTCAAAAGAAATATAAATCTATATATTCATGCACATGTAAATGCAAAAAATCCTAAGTACATTCAATCTTTTACATACTTGAGGTCAACAAAAATAATCAATTCTTAATTCAATCTCAATGTGCGTAAAGCGTAAACCTTATACAGAAATGCAAAATACTAAAGAAAACCTATACAATTAATCAACATAATAATTTAAATAAAACACATCACATAAACAAGCAAGATCCAATGAGATTTTTGTGTTAATCAATTAAATAGATATCAAATGTGTGAACCAAGGTCAAATCCCTAGTTCAGTCAAATAGATATAGTCACGATCAAATCCCCTCTTAAAGGTCAAGGTCAAATCCCTAACCCTAGTAACAATTTTCATATATACACATATCACATATACCCACCTCCTTTTATTCCTCCACATCTCCCCCTTATCCTTTTGTTTACCATGGTTCAGTCAAATAAATATAGTTAGGGTCAAATCCCCTCTCAAAGGTCAATGTCAAATCCCTAACCCTAGTAACAATTTTCATATACACACATATCATATATACCAACTTCCTTTTATTCCTCCTCATCTCCTCTTATCCATCGAAACAAAAATTTTTGTCATATGGCTCCTATATCATATGGTTATGGCAATCACATATCAAAGTGCACTTGGGGTTTTCTAAAGAAAACTCCTAAGTATCCACATTTTGTTCCTTTTGCTTTAATATATATATATATATATATATATATTCATAACAACTTTAACATAAGAAAATTCACATTCCCATTCCATTTTCTTTAAAGTTTCAAAATGTTATCTTTCAAAGTAATATTCAAACAAGAATTCTAATTTCAATATATTTTTATTTTCTAAAGAATTCTTATATAAAACATAACAAAATCCACATTTGAATTCATAAGTAATCACAATTCCTAATATTTCATAAACTAATTTTTGAACATACTAATAAATGAAATAATAAACTGCAATTGATCATATGCATTGCAAAGTATTAATGATCTCAAGACATAATTTATTGTTGATTAATTTTCATGAACTCATGATAAGAAATGGTTCTTGTTATAAAGCAATCACAAAATAAATCATATGATCTAATCACTACTCATGGCATGTAATTATATAAGCTTACAATAATTACAACAAAAGGTTTCCAGATTTACCTGGAAATGAAACTGATGAAGAAGCCATTAGATCCAAATTAGCCTACAGAAAAAAGCAAGGGAAAGACTATTCCTATGCCCATTCAGACTCACTGATTAGATTAGATGGGGTAAACTAATCTTCTGAAGTGATTAGAAATAGGGGCTTCCCCTGTGATTATAAAGAGGATGAGGCAAGCTAACCCATCAAAAGTAAGCCCAATCACAGGGCCCATATCCATATATTAGCCCAGTTACAAGATCACATCACTAAATGGGCTTTTACTAAGTAGGCTCATACAAAATGACATCTAATAGAACTTATTGTATTATGTTAGTCCAAAATAGAAAAAAAAGCTAACATTTCTCCCACTTGGATGACATAATGCAATAAGATCTAAACAATATGTGGCCACAGTAGGATGTCATATTGAACCAGTACTCTTATACAATATGGTCCAAAATAGGTGTATAAGTACCTCAATGATGCAAAAAATCATACTCGAAGGAGTATAGATATCATACATGCAAGATACCCATGACCCGCTGACCTAACGCAAAAATCCAACGGTCCAAAATGGATCCATAAGCATCTCAACAATGTAGAAAACTTACTCAAAGAAGTAATGATTTCCTACATATAGGCATTTATAATCCGGTGACCTAATATAAGTATGGATATATGCAAAGGAAATGCACAACAAAATAGCATGCCAAAATGTGATCAACGTATAATTTCCTAACAAAATTGGCCCTAGCATCTATCCAAGATGCTGTATGAGATTCAACAACATGTCTCAGCACAAAATGAGACTTAACAACATATCTTAACACAAAATGAGATTGGGTCAAGAATGTTTCCATAATTGCGCAATATAATCATAATATAAATAACAATAACATGTGGCAACTACAAAAAATAGCAACATTTTATACCAATAGAACGAAA
>JANHAO010012160.1:0-16549 GCA_026873985.1 Saraca asoca | reverse complement strand
TAATATCCAAATCCACAGATCACTTAGTAATAGATGCAATAGAGTCCAATCAAATTGGCCCTAGGGCACCTATCTATACTAACAGCTACTTGGAGTGAGTTCTTTCAATCATACCCTTTTCTTCACAAGCATAAATCAGGAACCCAGAACGGTGTTGCCAATGCCTTGAGCTGCCAACACACTCTACTTTCCTCTATGCAAGTCAAGGTTATTGGATTTGAAGTGATTAAAGAACTATAAGAAGAGGATCCTGATTTTTGCTTAATTTGGAAGTCTACTACTAACCAAGCCTACCAACATTATCACCAACAAAAAGGTTTCCTCTTCAAAGGTAACTTATTATGCATTCCCCAATGTTCCTTGAGAGTCACAATTATTCAAGAATCACATGATAGAGGTTTAACTTGTCATTTTGTGAGAGATAAGACTATATCTCTTATCAAAGAAAGTTTCTAGTGGCCAAAACTTGACAGAGATGTTGCCTATCACATCCAACGATGCTGAACATGCCACCTGGCCAAAATCACAAGCCAAAATATTGGATTATACCTACCACTATCTGTTCCCACCATACCTTAAGATGATGTTAGCATGGATTTTGCCCTTGGCTTACCTTGAACTCCATGGCAAAATGATTCCATCTTGGTTGTTATTGATCGATTATCAAAGATAGCTCGCTTCGTACCCTACCAAAAGACTAAAGATGCTACACACATTGTTGAGTTGTACGTTCAAGAAGTTGTAAGGCTTCATGGGATTTCAAAGACTATTACCTTTGATAGAGATTTGAAGTTTATGAGTCATTTTTGGAGGACTTTTTGGAAGAAGATGGGCACTCACCTTCAGTTCAATTCTATAACTCATCCCTAAATTGATGGTCAAACTGAAGTTATAGACAAAATTTTGGGAAATTTATTGCAAAGCTTTGTTGGAAATAACCTTCGACAATGGGATCTTGTACTTTCCTAGTCAGAGTTTGCTTATAACAACTCTTCTAACCAGCCTATTGGAAAATGCCTATTCAAAATTTTCTATGGAGCTTGCCCACTCAGTCTATTAGACCTCAATAATCTCGTCCAAACATTATAGTGCTAATTCCAATGAACAAGCTAAAGAGATCAAAAAGATGCATGAACAAATTCAAGAAAAAATGAAGCGTCAAACTAATAAATACAAAAGTTGATGTGACAAGCATAGAAAGAAGATTACGTTCAAGGACGAAGATTAGGTTTGGATTCATCTCTGAAAAGAAAGATTCTCGAACTAATCTAATGCCAAACTCTTTCCAAGGGCAAATAAACCATTTCAAGTTTAGGAAAAGATTAATGATGATGCTTATAAGATAAAGTTATCAGGAGATTATGGGGTTTTTGCTTCATTCAATGTTGCCAATTTATCACCTTGTCAAGCTCAACTCGAGGACTAGTTTTCTCCAACTAGGGGAGAATGAAGTAGAACTACCTTGCAGAAGCAAGTTGTCCAGTTGTCCAGCTCCACTTGCTCTTAGCCTATCATAGCCCACCACAGTTTAGCTCAACTTGTTGCAGAAGCAAGGTAGCTTCTTGCTACAAGAATGTAGTAGAACTGCCCAGTAGAAACAAATTGTTCAGTTGCCCAACTCCACTTGCTGTTAGCCCACCACAGCTTAGCTCAACTTGCTACAGAAGCAAGTTGGCTTGCTGCAAGCTATTTTTTTCTCTATACTTTATTCTACAAACTTTAGTATAAATAGGTTATGTAACTCCCTATTTTGAGGCAGTATGCAGTTCAATACAATTGAAGGTTTTTGAAAGCAAATTCCTCAAGTCTAAATCTATATCTTAAGTTTGTGAGCTTAAGTAGTAAATCTAGGCTAGAAATCATTATAGTGGGATTCTAGCCTTGTCAAGGTTGATGTTTTCTTCTATCCCATTTATCTCCCCTAAGCCAAAGCAGCATTTAACAATGATTCTCAACAAGTTTATTTTTGTGTAGTTTTGCTTTTATGTTAATTTGTCGATATAGGTGGTTGAAAAACCTTCCTCACGGTGTCTCACAATCACATGTGGGATGTGCTGAGTACTCTCCTCTTTCAAAGTTTAATAGGCAAGTATAGAGAATTAAATATGTAGATAAATTAAACATTTGGTGTGTGCATGTTCTACTTTGATGAAAATAGAAAGGTTTCTTCTTAATCCCAAAAAGAAAATGAGTAGTGGTTTGGCTTATGTTGCAGGACAAACTCCATGAATACGAACAATGCTAGCTGTTAACAATGCATTTTCTGACCGATCAAATGCATTGCTAACTGTTCAAACACTTTCGTCAGAGCTAGTTTCTTTAAATTCACGAATCGAGAAGCTTGAGGTTGCTTTATCCAAAATAATTGGTGGAGTTAAAAGAAGCTGTTAGTGTTACTGAAAATTCTGAAGTTATGTGCAGATTGGAGTATGGAAGATCAAGGTAACATCTCTCTTCCTTTTTCTTGTTCTATGTCTCTTAAGCATCAGTTTGGCTGTATTCTTGCAATTTTAAGCTATCCTTGATACATGTTAAATACTTGCACTGTTGCACCTTAAGAAATGTTGTTTTCTTATTTTCTTTGGCCCACAATATGTCTCATGTCTTTCTTCTTCACCAAATTTCTAATACATTCGTGATAATTTGCTTCAATTGCAAATACTCTGGTCATGTCAATGGAAATTTACAATCTGTATGGTTACTCCTCTGTTTCTATCTTTGCCAAGTCCCATCTTAATGTAAATTGCACAAATTGTTACCAAATTTCCATCACCCTTAGGAAACTGATGACCTGAATAGCAGAAAGTAGCGGAACTAGTTTCATTGGCAACTGATTGGCATCTCTATTGTTCTTTCGATTTTAGCTCTAATTCCTCCAAATTTACCTTTCAATTTCAGTAACATTCTGTAGTGGATTCTTTCTCAACTTACATGCTTTGTCAACAAGTATTTGATATTTTAAAGCTTGCCAATTATGAAACCATCTTATGGCGCTGGATAGTCCGTTCTTTTATCTTGTAGTGAATATGGTTTTAATTCTTAGTTAGACTCAAATTATTAATTAACTGCTATGTGTTTTGGTTGTGTTGTATTTTTATGAATTTCCAAGTCAAGATGTGATATTTGTTCAAATGAGCTGGGAAGAGAATTGACAGAGAGACATGATGACTTCCCAAGCATGTTGATCGGTTCATTGTCAATCTTAGACACTTAAGAGAATTGACCGAGAGACATGATGACTTCCCAAGCCCGCATTTAGCTCTTTTAAATATCTCTATGACCATTGTGGTTCATATAGCTATCATTTTATATCAAGCGTTCTACAGGCTGAGAAGATGGCTGCTGTGTGGTATATGGCTGAAGAAACTTTTGGATACTCGAGACAGCAGCTAGAAGCATAGAACATACTTGGCTGTAAATTTTTTTTTTTTAGATTTTTGTTTATTATTAAGGTTAGAGTTATTTATACAAATTGTTAAAAAAAACTTAATTTCAACTGATCAAAATTGTGTGCATATCCAAGAAATAATCGTGGTTCATGCAGGAAGCAATCCAGTATGCGTCAATCTTAATTTTTCAAGTATTGGAGAACTTTCGTATTTGAGTAGGATTATATAATATTAAAATTTTCACCCAAAGAGATAAATTACTCGTGCAAGGAAAAGGAAAACACAAAAAGGGGAGAAGAGGAGTTGGACAAGGCAAGAACCAATTTTCATTCCAAAAAGTGTTCAAAGAGAAAACACTTGCTTAAAACATAGCAGTATATACAGACACGAGCAATCAACACAGGCAAAAATTAATATTAAGAATGAAAGAATATTAGACTAGTCCTACTACTTTTAGCCAAAAAGGAAAAAAAAATTGTCCTACTTTTAAGGTGCTAAGGACACTATATCTATTCACTAGCAGAGGGGACGGCTCCATCATCCCCAGAACTGACTGATCTTTCTGGTCTAATCTCCTCTAGCTGCTGCAGTACTTGCTGAACTTCTGGCCGTGCTGATGGAGAAGGATCAACACAGTGCAACGCAAGCTTCAACGTGTTCAGCAACTCATCACCAATTGCTGACGCGTCTCTCATCAATTCCACGTCGAAAACCTCATTGGTCCACTCCTCCTTGACAATGGAAGCGACCCACTGAGGTAAATCCACGCCATTCAGAGCCTCACCAGGTGACTTCCCAGTTAGGAGTTCCAACAAGATGACACCAAGGCTATACACATCAGTTTTCGTATTGGCTTTCTTAAGTTTCGAAAGCTCAGGTGCCCGGTAGCCTAATGCTCCGGCTGTAGCAATTACGTTAGAGCTAGCAGCGGTTGTCATTAACCTAGAGAGACCAAAATCTGCAATTTTAGCATTCGTGTTTTCATCAAGCAGGACATTGCTGGATGTAAGGTTCCCATGTATGATATTCTCATGGGAATGAAGGTAGAACAAACCACGAGCCATGCCCTGTGCTATTTTCATCCTTGTCGGCCAGTCAATCGCTGTTTCAGGCCCACGAGCTGCAGCAGAAAATGATAAAGCACTTAATAACATAAAATTGTGCAAATGAAACAAATAATCAGATGGCTATGGCAAACCGTAATAAGTATGAGAATACTAAGACTTACCATGTAGGAAAGTAGCAAGACTTCCTTTAGGGATGTAATCGAAGACCAGAAGCTTTTCTCCCTTGGGTCCCATGTAATAGGCTCTCATTGCTAGAAGATTTGGATGCCTGATTTTCCCTAGTACATTAACCTCGGACTCAAATTCTCTCTGGCCTTTAGTGATCTTTTCCCTCAATCTCTTGACTGCAACTTGACTTCCATCCTCCAGAGTTGCCTTATAGACAGTTCCATAGGTGCTCTTTCCCATTATCTCTGCTGTTGCACACAGGAGATCATCAGCTGTAAAAGCCGTTGGCCCGTCAAAGTGAACTAGTTTCCCTCCAGCCTCGCCACCTGTCTCAACGTCACCAGCAGCAGGCGGGACGCCTTTTTCTGTCCTGGCAGCAGCAGCGGCAGCAGCAGCAGCAGCTGCTGTTCCTGCAGCCCCTCCACTCTGCGCCGTTGATGCTGATCTTTTCCTGATCAGGCAGAAGAGCAGGATGCAACAAAGTATTCCCAAGATTAGGATAAGAGCTCCTGCAGCTATGAGAATTATGTCTTTGGTACTCAGTTTCCGATGATGGTGTTTTGGCACCTCGGGAGATGGAGTTGAAACTCCACCAGGTGATGCTTCTGAAGGACATGGAGTTGAAGGACTGTATCCACACAGTTGAATGTTTCCCGCAAATGAGCTTGCATTAAACTTCTGGGAAAGTAGAGTAGGAACAGGACCAGAAAGGTTATTGTAAGAAACATTGAAGAAATCAAGACTTCCTAAATTGTCAAAGGAAATTGGGATTTCTCCACTGAGATTATTCAGTGAAAGATCGAGCTGTGTCAGCTTTGAAATGTTTCCAATACTGGCGGGAATGTGACCGCTAAATTGGTTTCTTCTTAAATTCAGAACAGAAAGATTATGCAATCTGCCCAGAGATTCTGGGATTTGGTTTTCAAGATGGTTGCTCTCTACATTCAGCACACTCAGTGATGATAAATTAGAAAGAGTAGCAGGCAAGCTTCCATTCAAGGCATTATTTGAAAAATCTAATCTCGTAAGCCTAGAAAGTATTCCCATTTCATTTGGTATAACCCCACTAAACTGATTATGACCAAGCGAAATCTCTCTCAGTTCGATTAAGTTTCCCAAAGAAGAAGGAATACTTCCAGAGAAAAAGTTATGATCTAGGAGCAAATTCTGAAGCCTAAAGAATTTATTCTTCAGGATTCCACCCCATGTGTTTGGGACAGATCCGGAGAGATTATTGTGTTGAAGAGAAAGGAAGCTAAGAGAAGCTGATCGAGTGAGGCTAGATGGTATGGGACCGGAGAAGGAATTGAAGCTCAAGTTAAGCCAGAAAAGCTTACTAGAGGTCCCAAGGCTATCAGGTATTTCCCCATTGAGCAAATTGTTACCAAGGTCTAAGGACTGAAGCAAAGGGCAAAAACATAATGAAGGAGGGATTGAACCTGTTAGCCTATTGTTGAATAACTGAACCCCTCTGAGATTGGGAAGAATTCCCAATGCTGAAGGAATTGAACCCCCAATTTCATTATCATGAAGACTAAGTTTTCTAAGGCCTTGAAGTTGGCCAACCCTCTCTGTGATATGTCCCCTCAACCCTTTCCATGGAAGTTGGATTACAATAACCTGTCCCTGAGCACACTTGATCCCAACCCAACTACCCGAACAAGCTCCATAAATACTGCCATTCCAGCTTCGTAAGAAGCCTTTGGGATCAATTAACTCTTGCTTGAATGCTTGAAGTGCTAAGTAGTTTGATTCTGTCACAACTACTCCATCCCAACGGTCACTGTCTCCGAGAACTGGCATGACACAAATGGCGAGCAGAAGAAACCACAAACAATGGAGCCAGAGAAGCCCATTGAGAAATAACCGGGGAAAATAAGACGGGTTCTGGGTTTTGGGCTGATTCTTCCATTTTTCTTTCTTCTTATCCGAAATGTGGTGCCAATCCGCCGCATTTCTCATCCCAAGTTGCAAAATCTGAAAAGGGTTTTCATTAAAACTATCAAAACTCAGAAATTTGATATTTATCATCATTATAGCAAAACAACCAATGTAGAAAGGAACTGAAGAATAATAACGAAGACATAAAAGGAGTTGAAAGGGAAAGTGATTACTTGGTCCAGCTTCCTCAAGATAGCTGGAGCTTCTGTTGTGAGAGGAGAGAGTGAGCTTGTTGTTGCTGGAATATGAAACATGAGCAGTATGAGCAGAAACTGGATTATGTAGTGAGGAGGTAGAACAAGTATGAATGGTGGGGTTCAGCAGATTGGGCACGTGATGGTCACTTGGTTGTGACTTAGCCTGCGCGCATTGAGAGAGAGAGAGAGAGAAGGGAATCTTGGTAAGAGAGAGAGAGAGAGTGAAAAAAATGGGACAATTGTCATGTAGCTGCAATAACGGGTTTGAGAGGCTCTCCTTGGTTTACAGAGACTAACGGCTAGTTTTGGTTGCCCCATGCATTCCTATTATTATTTTTTGTTGCCAGAAAGGTGGTGGGTTCTTGGGGTTTATGGTTTAAGCTCTGCCCTTTAATTATTTCTGTTCATCCGTACCCTCCGAAGCTTCAACGGCTATTTTCTCCGTTTGTAGGTCCCGCCAAGACGGCATCTATCTGCATTCTCCTTTATAATATGCTTCCACTCTCAGTTCCAGACCACAAAATTACAAAATCAACTCAAATGACCAACTTGCCCCTGACTTCTAGTAATTTAACCTGCATTGCCCCCGAGAGTTAAAAAACATTGTACTTTTAACCATATTCAGTTAAGTGCACTCAAGACAAAGGCATTACTTTAAACAAGTGATAATTTGTGAGTATATCATAGTTGTTGTTATTAATCATAGTTATTATTATGGCTACAGATACAGTGTCACCGTCACGTGGTGAGGCTGCAGCGAGCTGACATGGTTTTGGTTCCATTTGCGGAAAATTGGTATAGAAAACGAAATTTGAATAGGGACGGCTGGATATGGATTTAAAAGCTCCAAAGGAAAGAAAAGGACATTAAAGTGGAATTAAATGATGAGCTCAGTTGCATTTCAATATCATTAGATAATTTGTCCTGAAATCTTAGAAGGGTGGTCGTCAATATCGTCATGTAAGGTGTGGTCCGCATAGCTTATGCCCTTATTATGGCTACTCTTCCCCATCCTGCTCTGTTAAGAACAACAAAGGCAAGCAGAAGAATGCTAATTATCCTCTTCCTCTTCACAGCTCAACACAGGGGCTGCCCACTTAAATCTCTATATTTATTAAATAATTAAATATAAGTTTAGAGAAAGATAAACAATAATTTCATTGATTTTAATCTTTTCATTTTATTATTTATGTTAATAACATTTTAAGAGAAAATAAGACACTTTTTACTTTTGTGAGAAAATTTTATTTATTTATATATAAATAAAAGATTTTCATACTACTTATTTCTTATTTATTTTGTGAAAATAAAATAATGCAAAATATCGTTTAGCTGGGAAGCCTCTCCTATGTTCTCCGGCGGCAACCAATCAGCAACTAGGTGAGATTACTTCCCCTTGATTCAGCCGCTGGTCTCATGCTTTTAAAGTGCGCCCAACTTAGCCAACTACTTTAGTCTCTTGCTTACGAGGTGCACCCAGATTAGCCAACTGCTGTAGTTTATTTTCCATTATTAAAAATGTGATTTCTTTAAGTTAGAATCACATGAGTTATTTCTTGAAATAGGGAAAATTCAATACATATATATTTCATGTCGTGTATATTTATTCAAAATGCACTTAGGATATATATTTGTATAGCACGTAAATATATGTTGTTGGACAAATAACCCTCTCAAATATATATGTTAGTTGCCCGGCTAGTGTCTACAAATAGGAAACAAAATTTTGATAAGACTTGAACTAAAAACTAGTCATTTATATCAGTATATGAGTAAGTTAATTTTCCCTTCTGACTGGTATGGATATGTATCATAATTTGTTAGAGTTGTAAGAACTCACTCAGTTGGCCCGCCTACGGGCGAGTACTTGAACACTAGAATAAATAAGATAATGCTCTTAACTGATAGTAGAGTTGAGCTATCTCAGTGAGCTTTAAAAAGTACTACAAGGCTGATGTAAAGGACCAGTAAAAAAAAGGGGTCAAAACAGAAACCAGGAAGAACCAAACTTCCAAAACCACTGGATTTGAACTTAGTAGTTTCTAACTAAATCGAGTTGATTACAAACTTAACTGGATCTGTAAAATACCATATCATGGAGGACGACAAGGATAAAGGGCCATTTCCAACCTGTATGGGACCATGCAAGTTAATAAATATTGAACTCATAATCCAAAACGCCACTACAGACAGATCTCCAGTAACTTATGCCCTGGTGTTTTTAGTGGCTACTGTCATGCTCAAATGCAAACATAACAGACAGATAAAGGAAAACCACGTATGTTAGCACCAAAAATTAATCCAACCAAAACTAGCGATCTTAAAACCCGAAATTATTAATATATGAATGGTTGCCACAGCTTGCATGACATTATCTAGTAAAATGACTGCACTGAGGAGGAAATTTTCAACAGAAACAATGGAAATGTTGTTTTAGCAACAGTAGTAGAATCAAATATGATAGACCAAATAACCTTCTTCTTCTTATAACACTCCTACAAATTCAGAGGTGTACAATCCCAATAATCGGATTTAATCTCACAAACATAAGCGTTAACTTTCTAACCCAAATCACCTGCTTTACTAACTTCAGAAAAGGTTCTCAGAAACTTGAATACTGCACATGTCAAACAGAACAACATACCCCTAATTCAAAGCTAGAAAGATATCACTTAAAGTTTTAAACCTAGCCTTATTATCTACTCCTTCACCAAAACGGCTAACATAAACTCTACAACCATTTGAACCTAAAATGACTACTAATTATTAGTGGAAACAGAAGGCCACTTTTAGTCGACATTATCGAGCAGAATAATAAGCTTATAAATTTATAGGCACTAACTACATTGGGTATATGGTTTGATTCATAGAATCAAACAAGAGAACTTCAGCTTCCTCCCCCTGCTCTCCCGACAAAAGAGAGAAGAGAGGAGAAGACAGAGACAGAAGAATTGAATAAACTAACAGATGGTCATACAATAACCACAAACGAATTTATGACAGTGAAACAATGATACGATTATCAACATGAAATCAGGACAATTTTAATGCATATAGAGCAAAGATGACGTATAGCATAAGAAACAAAATTGGAGATTACAAAAAATTAAGAGACAACGTATTCTATTTGAATAAATGCTTTCTATTCTCAAACTGCAAATTTTCCCATCTACGTTTAACTAAAAGAAAACAAACCCAAAGCAGTGTGCTTCGATTCTTGAAGGAAAAGAGTCTCCTTCCACCAAGTTCAATTCAAAGGAGAGCAAGAGAATTGGTCGAACCAATCTCGCAACAGTTGATGGAGCCCAGATCCCATTTACACGCGTGCGACGGCCGGCCCAGCGGCCGCGGCGGCAGAAGATGCAGCACCGCCGAGGAACGACAAAAACCCAGTATTGATTGGTTCTTGGTCGTCAAGAAACAAGTCCTCAGGAATTCTAAATGAACCATGAGCGCACACGATTGCCAAGCCCACCATCAAAGCTGAAATCAAGAGTGATCCAACGTTGGTGAGGAACACAACGAACACGGTCAATACTACCAAAATGCCCATGGTTTCGCGATCAGAGAACGTACGGCCAAAAACAACAAGAGGTTGATCCGACGGCCGGAAAAGGTAGAGGAAGGCCCATGAGCCAAGCAGGCCGAATAAAACAAGGAGCGAGAGAGGGTGAGAGATGAGAGACACAACCAACACGAGGGCCAGTACTGTTATGTAGTTAACACGGAAGTAGGAGAAGTTCTTCCGGATCCGAGAGTATGCTTCGGTGAGCGATTCTGGACGGGACATTGAGGTCCTGTCAAAGAGCTCCAACCATGGACGGCGCTGGGAGAAGCCGCGGCGGACGGAGGAGGATAGGCGAGAGATGAATGCGCGGAAAGCCGGCGTCGCAATTGGTGGCTGCGATTGGGAACCGGCGGTTCCGATGTCAGAATTATTGGTGGAGATCGGGAGTGTCGGTGGAGAAGCCATGGTAGCGCGTGAATCCCCGACAGCAGCGCGGGAGAGATTCTGTTGTCGAAGGACCGAAGAGAGGGACACAGAAGCTGAAAGATGTTAGCGAAAGAGGAGAATGGACGGTTAGATTTAAATCTGTGATTGTGAAAAACGAATAATAAATGTAAACAAAATAATATAATAGAGGTTGATTGAGTGTAGAGCGGTGTCTGTTAAGAAGTTAACAAGGGGAAGGGCCCTTCTTTTTGTTTTTGGGTTCAACAACCTGTCTGGTTTAGAGCCCAGATAATTTCCCTTGCAATAACTTGTGAAGTAGGCCTAATCTGAATTGACTCGAATTACTAGGCCCAAGTTGAAGTGAAAGACTCAAAATTTTGGATTATTTTCTTTTAATAAAATTATGTTGAAACTAAGGCTAGAAATGCATCAAACCAACTCATGAACTCCGATGAATTGGAGTTGAACCTAAACTTGAAAGATTGACTTGTTTATTAAATAAACTAAATTTGATTTATAATTAATCTAACTTAATTGATTCATAAATCAACTCGATAAATTAATTATATCTATAAATATTTCTTAATAATATTTATAGAATAAATTATGACATTAAATATAATATTATATATTATATAATATATTAAAATAAATTTTAAATAATATTTTTTGTATTATTTTTTATTAAACGAACCAATATTTAATATGAGTTGACTTGATTTATTTTGATTCATGTTGGCTGATTTAAGATTTTCATTTATTTGATTAGATCAAATGTGCCATCAAGTTGAATCAAACAGTTTACCAACTTGGTTTGAGTCGAATGTAAATAAATTTTTTTTTTTTTTAATACGAGTCAAGGCTCAGGCTTAACCAAATTCATTTGATTTGAGATGATTCACAACTCAACTTTGACCCATTTTCATTTTAATAAAAACATTAATAATACCTCAATCATTATATTTTAAATGAAAAACATATGAGTCTATTAAGCGGGTGTTTGATTCAACATATGAAAATAGAAAAGAAATGAAATTAAATAAGAAGAAATAAGAATAATGATAATAGATATTTTTTATTTATTTTGTTCAGTCAAGAAATGAAAATCACACTATTTATGATTCTCTTTCTTATTATTTAGTTGAATGGTGATCAATAGCGATGGATAATGGTTAACGATAGTAAATGGTAATAGGCAATAGTTAACAATAGTAAGTGATAATGACAAGTAGTCAACAATGATAGGTAGTGATAGACAATGATCAATGACAGTAGATAACGGAGAATGGTGGTCAATAGAGATAGTCGCGGGGTGATAAGTGATAGATGATGGTCAACAATGAAAAATACTCACGAGCGATGGTCAAGGTGATGGTTAATAGTACTAGTAGTGATAAACAATAATCAACGATAGAACATGATAGTGGACGGTGGTGGTCAATAATAATTAATGATAGACAGTGGTCAATGATGATAATAATAATAAATAGTGATCAATGACAAAAGGTGATGGTGGGTAGTGATCAATGATGATAGGAGTTTCATAAGGTGGAAGAAGGAAAAAAAGAGAGTTAAGAGTGTTTTTTTATTTCTAGTAGAAAATATAATATAAAATTTTAGGTGTAAGAATGGTTTCAAATAAAGAAATTTATTAAGATAAAATAACAGTAATATATTTCACCATATATGAATTAAATACTTAATAAAAAATTTATTTTTTAATTCTATTATTAATTTTTGAAATTCTCTAATTAAATACCCCTAAATCATTAACACAAATAAGAAAGTATTTTTATTGCTATAAATATCCTTGACATTAGGAAAGAAAGGGCAACCAGAATACAAATGACATCTGCAACAAAATACTAAATACACTCTCTTTTGCTCATGCTCACGTAATACTGTTTGCATATAAAAACAATAAATTAGATACCAATTGAAGCGTCCCTAATATCGATTTATCTATATCGTAGTTGTAATATGAAAGGAAGAAACGTACAATCACACAAGAAAGTGTGATCATCACCAAAGAATAAAAGCACAAGGTCATGATCCCTTTGGCCCATGCTAGACAATAAAATTAGAGCATTTGTCATTTCTATTGCCTGTAACTTTGTTGCGGATAATATGACTAAAATTAGAGTTAATCAAACTAATCATGTTTGGCTCTTCCACCGAATCTCTTGCAAGTAGATCTGCTCATATATCAAATAGATCAATCTTGGGTCAAAACCTATTATATATAATGGACTCTGAATTTAAATCCAAATTTAAGTTTAAATAATTTTAAACTCATTTACAAATCAAGGTCTAGACTCATGAATATGAACAAAATCTAAATTTAAACTTATGAGCCCAATAACAAGAACCCCCAATTCCCTAAAAATGATATAGGAAAAAATAATGAACTATTTGAATGTAAAATATAATTAGGTCTATAAAATAGTAAAACAACATTTTTGCTCTTATAATTAGATTTGCAAGTTTAAGTTCAAATAATTTTAAACTCATTTACAAATCAGAATTTAGACTTATAAGTATGGACAAAATCTAAATTTAAACCTATGGGCCCAATAATAGAAATTCTTTATTCACAAAAAAAAAATATAAGAGAAAATGATGAATTATTTGAGTATAAAATATAATTAGATTTATAAAGTAGTAAAATAATATTTTTTATATTTTATTTTAATTAAAATAAAAATCTAAATTTTATTTTAATTATTATAGACAACAACGTTTATTTTAAATTTTAGTTTCATTTTTTATACACTTAGTATGAACTAATATTAATAAAATAACTAAAATATAATAAAGAAACATAAATTTTATTATTTCTATAAATTTCCTAATAACTTCTCAACAATATAATACAATTAACTAATAATTTCATATTCTTCATATAATAATTTATAAATATTATACAATTAACTAATAATATCATTGTATAACACGTAATTATATAATAGTAGGAATTGAAAAGATTTTAGATTAGAAAGGGAAATAAATAATAAATAGGAAACTATAGTATTGTTTTCAAGAATATTTTAAATCACCAAATATTCTTAAATGCAAAATATGACATTTCTATCACCAGTCTGACTGTTAATGAAGATATGAATTAAAACATCCAAAAGGATAACAATGGATTCTATAAGGAAAAATAATTCTTTTTATGACGATCAAGATTTGTTATTTTATTATAAAATATTTAATTTAATTTTAACTACTTTACCTTTTTTTTTATTATTCTCTTGGTTTCATGTATAAGTTAATAAATTTATATTTTATCTGATTTTTTTAAAATTTATTTCTAACTTCAAAATTTTTTTTAACAAGAGAAGTTATAATCTATTAATTCTCTTCACATTAAAATTCTAGTCTAGTATTAATTGAAAAAAGTGACACTAAATAAGCTATTAGTGTCAATAACTTATATTTAAAACTATAATATATACTCACGATATGAAAAATTATATGCATCATGAGTCTCTTTTTGTGAAGGTATTATATATTAAATTTTAAATCAAGAAAAATTTCTTACTTAAAATATATATATATATATTGATACAAATAAGTATTTTCTTTCGGAAATAAAATAAAATGTTTGTTTTATTCTCTTTCATTGACTAATGCATAGTATGCATGAAAAATGAAAGAATTGAAAAATTAAAAATTTTGACATTTATTTTTTTTACTCAAAATAAAAAGCTTGTGACTATATAGTTAATTTCACTAAATAATGTTATATTTTAATATTTAAAATATTAAATCAATTAATTTTAAATTATTAATTGAAGATTTTTAGAAAGTTTTTTATAAATATAATTAGGAATTAAACTTAGGCTTAGTTTATGATGTACAAAGACTCAATTCATTTGATAAACTTAAGTCCTTAACTCAATATAATGAATTTGACTAATGATTTATTAGACATAGTCTAATAAGTCTTTGGGCTTTCAAACTCATGAGCACCTTTATTTGTAAGAGTTTTTCTACCTTTTGATTCATATTTAAAATAAATTTTATAAAAAATTAAATTTTTTAAAAAACAAAATTCTTTTAATTTTTTTTAAAATTATTAAAATTATTTATTGATAATAAAAATTAAAAATTTTTCTAAATTTTTTTTCTTATTTAAGAAATTAGATAAGTAATTTTTTAAAATATAATACTTTTAAGAAATCATATTTCTTCTATCTAATTAATAACAAATTAAATAATACAGCTATCATTTCCTCAAAAGGTATGCTTCCACGTATTGTCAAACAAAAAAACCTCTTAACCCTGCCTTTCTTTTGTTTCTTTTCGTTGAACCAAAAAAATTACGTGCAAGTGAGGGAGCCTGCAAGATCGGCCAATCTGTAACTCGTAAATAATGTGTCTCACGTCTACATGAGAAAAGCGCACGCTTCCTTAACTAATTAATTGTATTAAAACCATCCATATACAAAACTCTCTCTCTCTCTATATATATATATATATATATATATAGCTTAAGTAAATTAAATTACGAGAATCAATTGGATTTTTAACAAATATATTTTATAAAATATGAGGACGATTCCTTGATGAATATATGTGATATATAATAAGATTTATTTTTTTTTATAGAATAAAGTTGATGTGAATCAATCTTATTATAAAAAAAGTTTTTCTTAATTGAATATGCATCAATGGCATCTTTCCCTTGTTATCTAAAGTTACGCATAGATTCTCGGCAAGAACCTTATTCACGCCTCGGTTTCATAGAATGCGCACGTGGCTTTGGTGGGTTAGGCACCGCAAAGTTTATGATTACATTTAATCACGAGCTTTGGGTTGCTTTCTTCTATCTTTGAGAAGAATAGTCAAATATACATAAAAGAATCAAAACCTTTTCTACCATACCTACTTGCCTTCAACTAGCTACCTATACAGATAGAATTTCGTTATTAAAAAAATAAAATATTACGATATTTAATAAATAATAAATATTTAAAAAATTACATTTATAATTATTTATTCTTTTAATTATCTCAATTAAAGTTCAGAGTGAAATTCATATAAAAGGTATTAATTAGTAAAAGAATAAATACAGTAGTTGTAACTAAATGCATGCATTTGCTAAATCTGTAAAGGTTTCTTTCATTGGTTGAGTTGGTATAATTTACAAGCATCCTCCTTTTCCGATCTTATCCTTCGTTGTACTGAAATGCATATGATTTAATAAGCCATAAGCTTTTAATTTTGTTATATTGATTCCAAACTGTAATTAAGATTCCGTAAATCCGCTCCATATATTCTCTTTTTAAAGTAGAATCTGGTTCCTTAGTTAGGCATAACATTCTCCTCCATACTCTTACTTTTTCATTTTCCTTTGCTTTACTAATTTAAAGCCTCTTAACTTAGTTATGTTAGAAATTAGGATAATTTTTTGGTAACTACAAATTTTTGTAAGTTTTTCAGAAATTTTTATAATAAATCTAATTTTGTAAATAAAATATTTTAATTTTGTAAATAAAAATGTTTTTTTTAATAAATTTTACATGTAACAAATTTACTAAAATTTTCAACGATCTAATTATAAAAGTCAGTTTCAGTTATGAAAAGCTAAAACTTTTTGTTAAAAAATTACAAAAGATATATAAAAAAATGTCACCAAAATTACAAGCAAAATAAATTTCCGAATAACACCCTATTAAATAGAAAGTAACACGTCTCTTCTATAAATCTTTTTTTTCAAATTAATTTATTGAAATATAAAGTTTTTTTTTTTTTACATGTTGTGCGTAATTTGAGTTAAACCTACCTTATTTTTTTTACGGACTAAAATTAGACATAGAAGAACAT
>JANHAO010012159.1:0-16580 GCA_026873985.1 Saraca asoca | reverse complement strand
TTTTGTGATTAATTCAAGAGGTCTTTCAGTTGAGAAAGATCAAGTGGAGTAGACTTGAATTGCGATTTCAATTCAAGTTGAACCATTTTATAAAGATTGATCTCTATCTCTTTATTTACTGCAATTTCTTCATTATTCTGCAAATTTGATATTCTTTTTATCCTGCTGCATAACTGTTCTCTCTTACATCTATTTCACGAAAATTATAAGTGTTATAAATCAAGATACTTGTGTATACTCATCTCCAATGAGATAAGGGAAAGATCCAAGCTTATTCCGCCTTCTTTTAATCTAACTCGTATTAATTGGGACCTACAGTAACTTACGTTTCTTTATTGAAAAAGGCTTTAATAGTCTCTATAACTTGGGCTAATTTTTGCCTCGAGTGACTTTACGGGTGTTGACACCTAAATCCGGTCAACTGGTTTCCTTAGTACGACACCCCTGACTACATGTTTGAGAAAGAATGGAGACAAGCAGTGAGAGTTTAAAGAAAATACTAGGAGGAGGACAATAACACCAAAGACTTATCGTGGTTTGGCCAAACTCTGGTATTGGCCCCTACGTCCACGTTGCTCTTTTATTATATTTGCTTTCCAAAGGCTTTGTGAGACCGTGTTATAATGGCTACACCCTTTTCTTACAACTCATAGGATTTCCTTCAAAAATGTTGGCTAAAGATACAAGAAGCTTTCTTTTCACTAATGGAGTTTTCTGTATATATTTCTCCTTCTTTTTCCTATGGTCCCCTCCCCTCTATTTATATTGAATGAGAGGGTTATAAGAGTAACATTTGTGTTGACAAAATGATCACCTTCATCATCCTTGGTATTAAATGCTTGCCGTCGGATAATTAATACTAGGCAAATCATTGTCGAATTTCCGGGGAGCTGATGTGTATTGCCTGAATCCTGAGCTGTCAACTCTTCCGGTGCATTTCAGGCTGCTGACTAGACCTTGTACGATCGTCTACTAGTGGCGGGGCAAAAGGGAGATCCAGGGTCATTGTCTTCATTCTTGTTTTATTGTCTGTCGGCTTTGGTCGATAAGATCGTAATCCCTCAAGCCATTGGTCTCGTGGTATGGTGAGACCTCGTGGCGTCGTGGGCCCTCGTAGGTTGGTGATCGTGGCCTTTTTCTGATGGTTTGAATCTGCTTTATATTATGCTTCCCTGGAAGTCATTCTTTTCAAACCTCATATCTAAATAATGTCAATAACATAAGCCCTCCAACTCTCGGCTCACCTTGTGAGGTGGGAGTTATATCTTGGCTCCTGCTTCAAATTTTGTAAAGGAGGGGTCGGACAGTTGGTTTCTCTGACATTGATTTCAAGGAAATCTCTTGCCTGGTGAACACTCTGCCAGGTCACTCTGCGCAAGAATTTTGTGCGGGTCATGCACATTACTTGGACGCGGCTCACACAAGAATTCTACGCTTTCTGCATATTACTTAGACGTGAGATTATTCTTCAAGCCCTCGACCTGCGCAAGAATTTTGTGTGAGGCACGCACAATACTTGGACGCGGCTCACGCAAGAATTCTATGCTTTCTACGTACTACTTGGATGCAAGGTTATTCCTCAAGCCCTCGACCTGTGCAAGAATTCTGTGCAGTTGGCACACTACTTGGATGCAAAGTCGTTCCGCGCAAGAATTTTTTATGGGGCACGCACATTACTTGGAAGCAGCTCGCCCAAGAATTCTACGCTTTCTGGGTACTACTTGGACGCGAGATTATTCTTCAAGCCCTCGACCTACGTAAGAATTCTGTGCGATTGGCACACTACTTGGATGCAAAGTCGTTCCACGCAAGAATTTTGTATTGGGCACCCATTTTACTTGGACGCGACTTGCGTAAGAATTCTACGCTTTCTGCGTATTACTTGCACGCAAGATTATTCCTCGAGCCCTTGACCTGTGCAAGAATTCTGTGCAGTTGGCACACTACTTGGACGCAAAGTCATTCCACGCAAGAATTTTGTGCAGGGCACGCACATTACTTGGATGCGGCTTGCACAAGAATTCTACGCTTTTTACGTACTACTTGGACGTGAGATTATTCCTCGAGCCCTCGACCTACACAAGAATTCTGTGCAGTTGGCACACTACTTGGACGCAAAGTCGCTCTGCATAAGAATTTTATGCAGGGCACGCACATTACTTGGATGTGACTCATGCAAGAATTCTATGCTTTCTGCGTACTACTTGGATGCGAGATTATTCCTCAAGCCCTCGACCTACGCAAGAATTCTGTGCCGTTGGCACACTACTTGGATGCAAAGTCGTTCGTGCAAGAATTTTGTGCGGGGCACGCACATTACTTGGACATGGCTCGCACAAGAATTCTACGCTTTCTGCGTACTACTTGGATGCGAGATTATTCTTCAAGCCCTTTGGTCCTTTGCAATGGCCGTTTGAATTACTCCATTCGTCTATTTGTTCCGTACGCACGGCTTTTCATTTTTTCCTATGACGGCAAATAATCATGCGTTTCAGATTTTTATGCGATTTTCTATACCATCATTTATTGCTTTTCATTTTTTCCCCAGTCGTTGGATCGTGGGTAGCCAACAGCCCCTTTGATCCAATGGTAGGGTCGTCTCCTTCTTAAGCCAGGGAAACTCCTTCATTCCTTCTCATTTAAAAAATGTGTCTTCTCCTATTCCCGGCTTGTTCCGCTCCGTCTTCGACTATTCTCTATTCCTCTTTCCCTGTTCTGGGATTTTCTTGCCGAAGTTGCAAATGCATTTCATCCTTTGTGCTTTCGAAGAGATCTCGGTAAGTTTCTGCCTATCCTTTTGAGTTCTTGGGGATCTTTTCTACGGGTTTTGTTGTTATTTCATTTTCCTGGGATTCCGTCTTTCTTGGTTGATTAATGTCGATTTCCCAATTTTTTCTGGGGTTATCCGTTATTTCCTGATTGTAGCTCAAGACAGTTTCCCCTTTTTTTTTCCTTTTTTCTACTAGTGTGGCTTTGGGTAGTTTCTGTGGCGGCTTGGATTGCGCATGGCCTGTGATCTGTGGGGGTCTTTAGGCTTTTTAGTTTTGGTGCAGCTCGCTTACAACGACCTAACCTTCTTTTTTCCCTTGTAGATGGAAACAGGCCATGTGCAACGCCACCATTCAATAGGAGGTGATGACGAGGAGATGGACGCGATTTTAGAGACGACAAGGACGCGATCTATTGAAGAGGTGATGCCCAGCGGAGGGGGCGAGGTTCCACCATTCGTGGCCCATCAAGGACTTTCGGAAGGCTCAGGCGTCGTGACAAGGGAATCCCGTGATCGTCAAGTTTTTGATTTCCATGTGTCTATGATGCGATGATGGGACGTCCAACTGATGGTTAATTCTCATCGGGTACCAAGAGGCTGTAGCGCCATGGTCCCTGCATTGGATGATCACACCGCACATCCCCCCAAGGGTTTTATTGCCATGAGTGTACCACACTTTACGATCGATTTTAGGTTCCCCGTCCCTCCATTTATTACCAACTTTTTGAATAGCATAGAGCTATGTCTATTCCAACTTACTCCTAACTCGTACGCTTCGCTGACCTCGCTCGCCTTAATTTACTTGGGAAATCGCCTACCATCGTCGTCCCCCGAGACCCTATGCTACCTTTACGACCTCAGCTGTGCGAATGCGTTGGAAGGGTTGTATTATCTCATGATCAGGAGGACACCGTATAAAGATATCCTTCCAAAGGCGGCTACGATAGGAAAATCTAACGTAGGACCTTATAAGTTTCGCTGGTTCTATGTATCCTGTCCTTCGTTACGATACCTCAAGAACTTTGATTTTGTTCTATCTCCGGATGAGTCGGTCGATAGTTACAGTGTAGAGCGACGTACTGTTTATCTCTTATTTTGTGTTGCTAACGTATTTTTCCCTTTCTTTTTAGTAGTTGGGACTGGCAAAACTCCTACCTTGGATGCAGGGGAGCTCGGGATTTTAGACAACCTCAAATTGGCGAGCGAGTTCGAGAGCGATTTTCAATTCAACGAATCCCGACTTTGTTTATACAGTCTTACGCCTCCTTCGGACATCAAAGTCATCGAGGAGATCAGTATTCGATGAGTGTCCGAGGTTCAACCTGCCAACTTTGACAACTACGATGATATAATGGACCTCATTTTGAAGACTGCCCCATTATGTGCCGTAAGGCAACGCCTTCCAACTCTGGCAGTGGTTTCTCCTCCTCTTCTTATAGACAAGTCTTCTGTTCCTGATAGCACGGAACCAGAGATCACTATGTTACTGCCATCACCTGTGGTCACTCCTCACGGGGTGTTATCATCACCTTGTTTCGAGGCGATGGGCGCGGTTAAGTCCCTCGTTCTGTCTTATCCCCCTCCTAAGAGGAGAAAGCTGACAAAAGAAAAAGAAGAGCACCTTTTCATAGTGGTCAGGGTGACTTTGTTCCTATACTTGCAATGGTCAATTCTCTGACTGAACAGTATGCTCTGACCTTAGTCCAGAATATGAGCACGATCTTAGGACTGAAGCAGAAGGTTAGGGCATTGGAAGCCGAGGACTGCACCATAGGGAAGCTTACGGGATATACTGCTCGCCACGGTCTCGTGGTAAGTTTTACTTCTTTTAATATTGGCAGCCATTTTATGGTTGGTGACTTGTGTCCCTCCCTTCTACTTTCCTCTTTTTCACAGGACGTTCTAACGCTGCTGAAAATTGAGGAATTGGCGCGGGAACAAAAGGACAAGGAATCTTCTCTCACAAATGACCTTACGGCCTCTTTCACCGAAAACTAAGAGTCACGCGAGAAGATCAAAGAGATGGAGGCGAAGATTAAAAAGATGGAGGCCAAACTTACGGACGAGACGTGGTATCGTGAGATTGCTGAGGAGACATTCGGGCATATCTCAATAGATTTGACAAAGGTGAAGATAGAGTTAGAGGACATGAACAAGCACCTTCAAGCAGCCAATGAGACCGCTGAAGACGCGGTTCAGCGAGTAGACATTGCGCGTTGTGGGGCCGAAACTGCCAAAAAGGAGCTAGACGAGGTGAAGAAAGAGCTTCGTCTCATGAAAGCCGAGATGTCCTCGCGAGTGACCGTTGCTGCTAGAGAGTCAAGGCAACAAACTTGCAAGGACTTCCTTTTTACTATATGGGAGAAGCACCCGGACATGGATTTTCGTTCTTTGGGTCACAGGCGATGGAGGCCTTTGAGTCCTTTAAGATGGATGCCCTTGAAATAGATTCTCCGGTTGAGGAACGAGATGGGACGGATGTTCCCTTAGAAGAGATTGCTCCTCCACCGTCTGAGGTTCCTGATAGGCCTGCCCCTGACGTCTCCGAGAACCCAGCACCTTAGTTTTTTTTCTTTTTTGGCCTGTATTTGATGTCTTTGTGGGACTCTGGCAATTTATCTGTACGATTTACAAATTCATCTTTACTGTTTCCTTGCAATACTTTAGGCTTTATTATTCTTTTCTAAAATTACATTAAGTAGGGAGTACATAATGTTGTGTGTGGCCAGAATTTTCAACTTCTACTAGTAGTACCGATGCAGATGCTTGGCATTCCAGGCACGAGGGAGTTCTTCACCATTTCTATCGGCTAGGTGATAAGGGCCGTTACTCACGACCCTTTTTATCAAGTATGGGCCTTCCCAATTTGGTCCCAGGGTCCCTTCGCTAGGTTTGTGCGCTCCTGGCAAGACGAGGCGTAGAACGAGATCACCCGGGTTGAACCTTCGGGATCAGACTCTTCAGTTGTAATATCTTGCGATGTGCTATTGACGTGCAACAATCTTGAGGCTAGCCTTATCCCTTGCTTCTTCCACGAGGTCTAGGTTTACGGTGAGTAGTTAGTCGTTATCCCCTTGTTCGAAGGTGAGTCTTCATTGCGTCGCGACCTCAAATTCCGTAGGGATCATTGCCTCACATCCGTAGACCATTGAGAAGGGAGTTTCCCTTGTTGAACTATAGGGAGTCGTTCGGTATGCCCATAATACTATTTGTAACTCGTCGACCCATGCTCCTTTTCTCGCGTCTAACCTAGTTTTCAAAATCTTCTTAATAATCTTATTCACGGCCTCTACTTGCCCATTGCTCTGAGGGTGATCTACCGATGTAAAACTTTTAGCAATTCCAAAATTGTTGCAAAACTCAATAAATTGTTTACTCGTGAGCTGGGTTCCATTATCGGTGACAATCTATTGGGGGACTCTATATCTACAAATAATGTTACGCCAGACAAAGCTTAGGACCTTGGAAGATGAAATTTCGGCTAGTTCTTTTGCCTCAGCCCACTTTGTAAAATAATCTACGGCCACGATGGCGTATTTACAACTTCCTCACGCTTTTGAGAGTGGCCCAATTAAGTCAATCCCCCAAATAGTGAATGGCCACAGGCTTACCATTTGCTTCAGCTAAGCTGGGGGAACTCCAGGCACTTTCGTGAATCTCTGGCATTTATCGCATTTCTTGACGAGACTCATCGCATCTTGCTTCATGGTTGGCTAATAGAATCCCTGTTGTAGGGCTTTTTGGGCCAATGACAGCCCCCCAACGTGATTCCCACAATGTCCTACATGGATCTCTTTTAGAATGGTGCCGCCATCTTCTCTGTCAATGCATCCCAAGAGGGGAGTTGAAAATCATTTCTTGTAAAGGATGTTGTCACAAATGCAATACCTCGTTGCATGTGCCTGTAGGCATCATGCTTCGACTTTATCCCCTGGAAAGTTCTCATTTTTTAGGAAGTCAATGATGGGGCTCATCCAAGAGTTCGATCTGCCTACGATTATCTTAACTTCTTCCTGTTGTTCAATGCTAGGAGATAAAAGGTGTTCTACTGGGATTGATTCTGCGGGGTTCGGCCCGTTCATTGTGGATATTTGAGCCAAAGTGTCGGCATAAGTGTTCTGAGTTTGAGGGATCTGGGTGATTTCGGCCTACTAGAAGGATTTCAGTAGTTCCTGAACCTTTTGAAGGTATTGCACCATCCTAGGTTCATGGGTTTGATATCTGCACTTCGCCTGGCCAATGATGAGCTATGAATCCCTGTATATTCTTAGTTTTTTCACTTGCCCTACCTTGGCCAAACGTAGTCCTGCCAGTAGGGCCTCATACTCAGCCTCATTGTTCGTGGCCCGGAACTCAAACCTCAAGATGCTAAAGATTCTGTGTCCTTCCGGACTGGCGAGAAGTATCCCGGTGCCAGATCTCTTATTGTTGGATGACCTATCAACAAATAACTCCCAGTAGGGGGCCTCGTAGGCCTCTGTTTTTTCCTCTATAGGCCCTATGAATTTGGCGATAAAATCTGCCAACGCCTGCTCTTTAATGGTCGTCCTGGGCTTATATTTGATGTCAAATTGGGTGAGCTCTATTGTCCACTTAAGCAGTCGCCCAGAGGCATCAATTTTTTGCAAAATCTACCTCAAGGGATATTGTGTGAGAACTATGATACTGTGAGCTTGAAAATATGGTCGTAGTTTCTTCAAAGCCATGACAAGGCAGTACGTAAGTTTCTCCATAGGGGAGTATCTTGTCTCTGCGTCCAATAGCCTTTTGCTTATGTAGTATATGGGAAGCTGAATCCCCCCTTCTTCTTGTGTCAACGCTACGCTTAGGGTGCATTTCGATACCCCAGGATATATAGTCAGCCTTTCTCCCTCCTTTGGTTTGGAAAGGAGAGGCGCCTGGCCAAGATAACCCTTCAGCTTTCTGAAGGCATCCTCGCATTCCATGATCCATTCGAACCTTCTGGCCTTCTTAAGGACATCGAAGAAAGGGATGCATTTGTCGAAGGCTTTCGAGATGAACCGGCTTAGGGCGGCGACTTGGCTGTTCAAGCTTTGGACATCTTTGGGGCTAGTGGGGGAGCGCATGTCGAGAAGAGCTTTAATTTTTTCTGGGTTAGCCTCGATCCCCCGAATGTTAACCATAAAATCGAGGAATTTTCCCGAGGCTACACCAAAGGCGCATTTAAGGGGATTTAACTTCATTCGATACCTTCTCAGGACCTGAAACATCTCATCTAAGTCATGGATGTGTTCGATGAGCCGTTTGGACTTTACAAGCATGTCGTCCACATAGACCTCCATCGTCTTGCCGATTTTCCCCTGGAACATTTTGTTTACTAATCATTGGTACGTTGCTCCTACATTTCTGAGTCTGAAGGGCATCACCTTATAGCAATATAATCCTCGGTCAGAGACGAATGAGGTGTGTTCTTCATCACATGGGTCCATTGGGATTTGATTATATCCTGAGTAAGCATCCATAAAGCTTAGGAGTTCATGTCCAAAGGTTGCGTCAACAAGTTGATCCATCCTTGGTAGGGGGAAGCTGTCTTTCGGACATGCTTGATTTAGGTCTGTGAAATCGATACATGTCTTCCATTTCCCGTTCTTTTTCTTAACAAGGACTGGATTAGCCACCTATGTGGGATATCGTGCCTCTCTAATAAATTTATTGGCTAGAAGTTTGTCCACCTCCTCTTTGAGTGTTGCGTATCGCTCGGCGGTCATTGGTCTCTTTTTTTGGTAGACAGGCTTAGCCAGAGGGTTGATATTCAATGAGTGGGATATTATCTTTAGGTCGATGCCTTCTATGTCCTCATGATTTCAAGCGAAAACATCTGCGTTTGTCTTGAGGAAGTTTGTCAATTGTGCCTTTATGTCAGGCGGTAGTTGTTTCCCTATTTTCAAGAATCTCTCTTCATCTTTCTCACTTATCCATATTTCTTCCAGGTCTTCAGTTGGACCTACAGTTTGTCCCTTGTCCACTTCTCGGGGGTCAAGGTTGTAGGCAACCCCTTTTTCGCTCATTGGGCAGGAGTACCCACCACAGACCATATCCACCTTTCCCTTTTGCACCCTGAGCTTGACCGCTCCTTTGTAACAACGGCGGGTTGCCTACTGTTCTCCTTAGACACACCCCGTCCCATCTAGAGTAGGAAACTTCATGACGAGCGCCTTGGTTGATACTATCATGTCAAGCTCGTTCATGGTAGGTCGTCCTAGTACCACGTTATATGCTAAAGGACAATTGATGATCAGGAAATCTATCATAACAGTGGCTTGACGATCTGAGTCTCCTATGGTGAGCGGGAGCTTGATTTGCCCCATCAAAAGTATCCTGTCCCCGGTGAATCCATAAAGTGGGGGCGGTGATGGATTAGTTTGTCTTGTCTCCATGCCCATTTGATCGAAACATGCCTTATACATCATGTTCACAGAGCTCCTGGTATCTAACATTATTCTCCTAACTTCCACGTTGGCTATCTTTGCTCTTATGACGATAGCGTCAATGTGCGGGTAGCATACTCCCATCGTGTCTTCTTTGGTAAATGTGATGTCGTTCGTGACAGCCTTATCCTTTTTGGCAGGTTTTTCATTTTGATCATAACTGACAAGGAAAAGACGACCCGCGTCTCGAACATAACAACTACGCCACTGATTCATCGTGCCGCCAGGATGGGGTCCACCATGGATGGTGAATATCATCTTCACGGAAGGCGCCTGCTGATTCTCAGGCATCTAATGATGCCATGATATATGTTTCTGGTGGTGTGGAGATCTTTGCCCTGGGATTTCTGCCACATATTCTCCCAAATATCCTCTCTTGATTAGGTCTTCAATGGCATCTTTCAGTGCCCAGTAGGCTGATGTATTGTGCCCGACCTCACTGTGATAAGTGTAGAACCTGTTTTGGTTTCTTCTATCAATGGGGGTCCTGATGGGCCTAGGTCATCCAAAGTCCTCGTTCCCTCTTTTCGTGGCATAAATTCTGTCGGGAGCATCTGATAAAGTAGTGTAAGTCTTGTAACAACGTGGAGGCTGGTAAGGCTCAGCCTGGGCTTTCTTTATGGCCTGACCCCCTGGGCTATCTTCTCGACCTCTTTTGTTGTTCTCACTCTCATTCTCACTCTTCTTCTTCCTCCTAGGGGTCTCCCCGTCGTCTCTCTTTTTCGCCTTCTTGGGGCCAAAAGTTTCCTCCCAATGGACCTCCTTCACGGCCCACTTGTAGAACTCACTTAGACTTTTGATAAGGAACTTATATATGTCTTCATACAACTTTCCATCCTTTCAAAGTCCGGCAGAAATCACGGTAAGGACACTCCCGTCCGACGGGTTGTCAACGTTTCTGACTTTCTGTCGGAACCTCGTAATATAATCTTTGAGCGATTCATCTCTTCGCTGGAAAACTGTGGTCAAGTGGCAAGAAGGGGTGAGCTATCTCTTTAGTGCCCTGTATTGGTCAAGAAATTGGGTTTGACATTCGTCCCAGCTTTTTACACTGCAGGCGGGGAGGCTTCTGAACCAAGTTAATGGTATCTTCCCGAGGGTTGCCGAAAAGACTCGACACTTCACCAACGGGTTGGAAGTTTGTAAGTCCATCTGGACATTAAAGGCGTCTAAGTGACTATGAGGATCACTATTCCCCTCGTACAGGGGGATATTCAGAAATTTGAACTTGCGAGGGAGAGGCTCCGTCTCTATTGGGCGAGAGAGGGGGTTCTCCCTTCGTAAGTTTCGCGCTTCTCTCGGGGGGTAGAGTTCTTCTCTAGCCTCTCCATTCTTTGAAGCAGTTCTTCGAACTTTGGGTCCCGGGGCTTTGGTTGATAATCAAAAGCCTTTCGATGCTGTCACTCCTACTTTCGGTGATGACACCAGTCTGAGGTTCCTTGCTTTGGGCCACGTTCGCAATCAGTCGAGCTGTGATCTGACTCTCCGCTGCCATTGGTCCCCTTTGAACTTTCGCTTTGTCGTGACTCCTCATTGTTTCTTTCGCTTTCACTATTCTCCCGAAGCCGATAGGCTTCAGATCTCGATTGTGAACTTGAGGAACAAAGCAACTGGCTCTACTCGCATTCTATCTTGGCATGCCGATTACGTGGGGTCTCCGTGTGATGGTGCTCGTCTTCGGTGGTGACTGCTTCTCTCTGTCTTGGTGCATCGCAAGTGTGCGCCTGAGACAAAGTCTGGACCACATCAGCTAGTTCCTTTAAGGTGTTCTCCAGAGCCTCCTGGTGCTTGTCAAGGGCCTCTTGGCGCTGTTGCCAGCTTTGGGGTCTTTTGGTTGATCGGCAGGAGTTACGGTGTTCCTGGTAGTTTTCCTTCTTACAATCACGTCTGCCACAGCTTCTTAAGGGGTTACAAGTGAGGAAATGTAGTAGGAATATGCAGTGAGGGCCCTCCTTCTAGTGCCAAATGTTGACACCTAAATCCGGTCAACTGGTTTCCTTAGTACGACACACCTGACTACATGTTTGAGAAAGAATGGAAACAAGCGGTGAGAGTTTAAAGAAAAAACTAGGAGGAGGACAATAACACCGAAGACTTATCATGGTTCAGCCAAAGCCTGGTATCGGCCCCTATGTCCACGTTGCTCTTTTATTATATTTGCTTTCCAAAGGCTTTGTGAGACCGAGTTATAATGGCTACACCCTTTTCTTACAACTCATAGGATTTCCTTCTAAAATGTTGGCTAAAGATACAAGAAGCTTTCTTTTCACTAATTGAGTTTTCTGTATATATTTCTCCTTCTTTTCCTATGGTCCCCTCCCCTCTATTTATATTGAATGAGAGGGTTATAAGAGTAATCTTTGTGTTGACAAAATGATCACCTTCGCCGTCCTTGGTATTAAATGCTTGCCATCAGATAATTAATACTAGGCAAATCATTGTCGGATTTTCGGGGAGCTGATGTGTATTGCCTGAATCCTAAGCTGTTAACTCTTCTGGTGCATTTTAGGCTACTGACTAGACCTTGTACGATCGTCTACCAGTGGCGGGGCAAAAGGGAGATTCGAGGTCATTGTCTTCGTTCTTGTTTGATTGTCTGTCGGCTTTGGTCAATACGATCGTAATCCCTCAAGCCTTTGGTCTCGTGGTATGGTGAGGCCTCGTGGCGTTGTGGGCCCTCATAGCTTGGCGATCGTGGCCTTTTTCTGATAGACTAAATCTGCTTTAAATTATGCTTCCCTGGAAGTCATTCTTTTCGAACCTCATATCTAAATAATGCCAATAACAAGGGGCGTCAAATAAGTTGAAGAACTCAGCACCATGTGTGTGAGGCTATCTTATGGGTTTATTCTACTAGGCTAAAAAGTGAGGCACCAGGGACATGGAGCTAACCTATGGAATTATTCTACCATGCTAAAGAGTGAGGCAGCATGTGTGCAAGGCTAACCTATTGAATTAATATATGTAGTTTATCAAATGACTACAGTTGGTGATACAAAAAGGAGAATAAGACTTAGCAAAGATCGAGTTAGTGAACATGCACTTTTATTTCATAAATGGATTGTGTACAATGGCTAGCCATTTACATTTCATTTGAAACTACAAAGTTAAAATAGATAAGAGGGTTAATCAAGTTGTCATTAAAAGGAGACATCATTAGAGGTTGATAAAGTAACGCCTCAGATGGGTTGCATTCCATGTTCAAGGGATGTATTTTCCTTCAACTATCTAGAGCCGATAAGCCTTATTGTTTAATGTCTCCTTGATATAGAAGGGCCCTCCCAATTGGGTACTAATTTGCCTTCCTCACTTTTCTTAGTACCAAAGTCTTTAGTTCAAACTCTATCTTTCTCTCTCTTCACTTGTGGAAACAGGCCATCTTTGCCTTGTACGCTTATACCCTAATGTAAGTGATATCCCAATCTTCTATTAGTATAAGATGCCCTAGAGACAATCTGTTGTAATGACATGGATATTACATATCTTAACATATTTAACAAATATCATGTTTTAGCCTCATTATTAATTTAGTTTTAAATATATATATGTTTTTTATACGTATATTATAGTGGATAAAATTCTTGAAATATTATTGTGTAAAAATAAATTACAATTGAAATTGTAATTATGAGATAATTTATATATATAGTTATATTTCTAAATATCTCTTGTTGTTGAATAACTGAGAAAATGGGATATCAATTATACATGGGTAAACCAACATATGTTATGTCACATTCTTCTAGAAGAATATAGTGATCTTATACATTATTTGATATACTGATATTTGGATAAGAGATATGGGTATATGTTGTGGAACATATGACTGAATTAACCTGCCATGAGAAATCATATGAAATGTTACCATGTGTCAATGAATTTCTCATGTGAAAGGCAGTGTAAATGATCCTTAGACTTTAGATTAATACAATATCTTATGTTTGAAATCTTGTACTTTGATTTTATTTCAGGCTTGCAATCTCAAGAGTAAATATGAATAATTTTAGGTGTCGTACGAAGTACATGAAAGTAATGATTGATCAAAAGAGAATTCATCCTCCTTAGTAACAAAGGAAAGATATTAAAAAGATCTTCTGACACTTTTGCTATCACTAAAATCATAAGTCTATGTATTAATGGTGCATAAGAAGAGCATTATGTATAATCAATTATTGATACATAAATGGAGATTTATGTATGAATGATAGTGAAATAGCACATAGTCAAGCATATGTCTATGATTAGACATTCAAATTAGGGTTCATACTTAAACCACACCCTAAGTCTAATTTGAATATCAAGAGATGAAGGGATTAAATTACATACTAATACCTTATCACAAAAGGTTTTGATTTTTATAAATCTATTCCTGGGGGATATGGTGTTTTGTTAGAAAGCAATCATGATCTATGAATTTATTTGAACAATTTAGGAAAATTGGTTTTTAATTAAAAGAAGTTTTAATTCAATTAAGCTTATAGAAGATTGTAAATAAATTTATTAGCAACATGCATGGAAATCTAATGGGTCACACATAATAGAATATCTTTAATCCAAAGTCAAGGGAAAAGTTAGAATGTAAAATATTATAAATTCAAAAGTTGAATTAGTAAACATCTTGGAAATTTGAAATGATGAATTAAGTGTTCTAATGTGATTAGAATCTATGATTTAATAATTTTAATAGAAATTACAATTATTAAATAGTAGTAAATTTTCAATGTTAATATTTGAATATTATAGAACATTCATATTAACTCTGGAGGATATCATAAATGGAAAAATGGTTTATCACTTAAAAAGTTGTTTTAATAAATTAAAACAATTAGATAATGATTATAAAAGAGAGTTTATAAGTTTGGATTATAGAAAAGTGTTTAGGCTTTTGAACACAATAAAGGGTGCATGAGGTTAATGAGTATAGACTCATTAGGCCAAAGGGGTTCCTTGAGCCATGTAGCCCATTCATTTAATGAGTCAATGGCATAAGCGAGGGGAAACCCTAGCTTGTGCACTGCTCATGCTTACTCTCCACTCTTGTGTTACAATCTCTTCTATTTAAAGGAGTGAGATGCCAACCCCAATACATGTGTATAACACAAGTGTGTAACGCCACATTAACATAAACCTTAACACATCTGTTATGCACCTAACTCTCTTATGTGATCTTACTTCTCATCTTCTTTTCATATGTAAACACCAACCATGCCCTAGTGAATTTATAATTCCTTAAAGAGGTAGCACCTCTTAAGTTAAATGGTTGTTTTTCCAACTCTACCTATTGTGTGAATTTGGTGGAGACTTTGAATCAAATTGGTTTTTGTGGATCATCATTAGTGTTGGAGATCAAATTTAAAGGAGATGCCTAAAGACAATTAGAAAGACTTAATTGTAGGGTTGTTGAAGAGTTTATAGAATTACTCAGAGATCAAATTCAGATTTGGAGACCAAGTTTCAAGAACAACTCTAGAAAAGGTATAATTTAAATTGCTACTTTAAGTTATTCCTTGCTTATAAATTAATTTGTAAACAACATGATTCAGGTTTGGGAAAATTTTAAAAATTCCACTACATATATTTGATGCTTTTTTATCAGCATACTTGATCCTTAGATCTAACTTTTTCCTAACATCTTCATACACCATATCAAGCTTCATCCACAATCTTTTGTCAATCTACGTAACATCATATTTAATAAGGCAAGTGTTGGGTTTGCCAATCTCAACAAGAATGAAAGCCTCGTGGCCATAGGTCAGCATGAATAGAGTGTATCCTATGACATTTTAGGGAGTTGTTCTATATAGCCACAGTTCTTCAACCCATTTCTCTTTAGAGCTTTCTATGCACTTCTTCTTAGCCAATCCAACTTGGCTCTTTGTTTGTGGTGTTCCACATAGGCAAACTTCTAAACTATATGGAGATTTTGGTAGAAATTGGTGAAAGTTATGCTTGTGAACTAGGTGCCATTATTAAAGATGAGGATGCTTGGAATGCCAAATCTGCATATAATGGATTTCTACACAAATTTTTTAGTATTTTTGGCAACAATTGTCACTAGAGGTTCTTCCTTTATCCACATGGAGAAGTAATCAACAACAATTATTAAGAACTTTAGCTAGGCCAAGAAAGGCGATTCCTCATATAGAGAAAGGCCATGGCGAGGTAATTGGATGGAGCTCAGTAAATGGGTGATGGCTTACTTTAGCATACATTTGGCACTTGGAACACCAGTTTACATATTCCTTCGTGTCCTTTTTGGTAGTTAGCCAAAAGTATCCATTGAGGGCTGCTTTTTGGGGGGAAGGCAATTGTGATGTGGCTTCCATAAATTCCTTTATGAAGTTCCCAAAAAACATAGTTTACTTTGTCATCATGGAGACATTTGTAAAGTCACCCATTAAAAAGATAATATGGCACTAGTTGCCTGACTATTTCTTGGCTTTCTTTTTTAGAAAGGAGTTAGTCATGTTTTAGATATGATACTATAAGATTTACAAAGCACAATGATTTGTCAATGCAAATGGCTTCATCATTTTCTATGCTTACCTTGGAGAGTGTCTCTTGGAGGATCGTCCAATTTGTTAGGTTTGTTCGGCTAAGACAAGGGAGATGAGGCCGTGAGTTTCAAAAAAATTTCGTCCTTTTGGCTGAGCAAACCTCCCACGGATCCATTGGTGTGAGGTCTCAAATCAACCTAGAACAAATCTAGAGTGAAAGAAGAACTCACTAACCTTTAGTCCAGCTCTTACACAGGGGAAGACTATGGATCTTCACACCAGGAAAATACTCTTCATAGCTTCAAAAGCTCCTCTCCAAATGCTAGCCTGTTGAGGTGCTCGGATGGGACAAGATGGACCTAAAGGACCGAACACTTCAGCCTTCTTCTTCTACTCTTGGCTTTTGGCTTCAGAAGCCGAAATGGCTTCCCTTGGTTTCGATTTCTCAAAATTGAATTAAATGTTTGCCTTACATCCGTGTGTGTGTGTGTGTTACGTCCAAATAACCAAAGGAAAAGGGAGAAAATGGCTTCGTTTTGGCTCCCTTTGGTTGAGCCAAAACAGCGTCATTTTGGGGTGCTTCTAAAGCAAATTTTGCTATTTGAAAAATAGCCCCCAAGGTTTCCATAAACCTTCTTTTGGCCCCAATGCAATTACACTGAATTGCACTTTAGTCCCTGGACATTAAATGTGTCCAAAATTTAATTATATCATTAGTTACATCATTTCCTCTTATGTGCGTGACCCAGTAGGCTCCTGATATATTAGCAAAAGTTCAGAATACCCTTCAAACCATTTGAAGGTATATTAATTTCTCCAAATTAATCAATTGGACTTAAGGCTACAAGTGGACTCTAGCAAGCC
>JANHAO010012158.1:0-16571 GCA_026873985.1 Saraca asoca | reverse complement strand
ATGCAATACACGATGAATGCAATATAAGATGAATGTACAACCTTTATATCTAATTCACAGAATGTATAGTCCAGGATGCAATAGAGCTCAATCAAATTGGTCTAGGGCACCCATCTAGACTAACAGTCACTCCCTTCATATGAAATGTATCTTGGTCACTTAGGGATCCAATGGCCTTGACCTTGCATGAAAACTATATTCTTAGCTCAAGTTATTGGCCAAAAGCCAGGATAGCTTTCTAGAGCAGTCCAACCCATAACAAAATTTTATACTTAAGTTCACAGCCATAAAACTAATTTAAAACAGTGTAGTTTGACTTTAAGCACTTCATGAAAATCGTTAAGATGGATCTTAGCTATCCTATTGGCTCATAATTTTGCATCAAAATTATGAGTAGACCTCCACTTATAAAGAAAATATTGAAACTGGTTCTTGATTGTAGGATAACATTCTATTCTAGTTTGTGAGACTTATTAGACCTCCAAAATAGCTGAATTGGGCTTGGAACTCTTCATGACTACTTTAGATCTTTCTCTTAGCTTTCAAAAAACATAAGAAACACCCAAAACTATGGTCCAAAACTCATAATATACCTAAAAACCTAAAATAGTGCAAATTTACTAAATAAATTCAATTAAGCACAAAAAGTGAGCAAACCACAAAACCAATTATAAGTATCTAATTAAGCACATAAATAAGACAAAAGACTAAGTATAGAAGGAAAATAAAGTGCATAAGTTATGTTCATCAAATTCTCCCATACTTGGCTCTTACTCATCTTCGAGCAAGACACTAAAACAAAACAAAACTAAACTCAAAACAAAGGCTCAAACACTAAACTTTCCAACAATAATAAGAATGCAAAACCAAAAGCAAGTAAGCAACCAAAATTTTAGGGGATGTATGATCTTATGAAGCACATTCTTGACAATACAAAATCAACTAGCAAAGCCATTTCATTTAAAAGGCAAGTAGATCAACTTAGTAGACCTCACATGATAAGCTCTCAATGCAACTTTGTTTGTGTTTAAGATGGAAAAGTGTTTCACTCAATTTCTTTCAATGAAAATGCATTACTGTAAGCTTGCTTATTATCAAATCTCCACTACTCAAATCACATGTATAACATAAATCAAAAGGACTTTACAAAGGTTGTAATGTGGCTAACAAACAAGGGGAGGAAAGGAATGACAAAGATATGAAAGTACAAAACCAAAGACTCTAATACAGCTTGGTGGCATATATTCTAAACAAGCAAAGAAGCAATTAAAATTGGAGAATCTACGTTACAAATTTTCTCATTTTATCGCTTCTCTTTTTCTCTTTTATTTTCTTCACTTTTTTATTTTCTATTATTTTGAGCTCTTTCTTTTTAAAAATTTTCTTTTTCTTTTAAATTTAGCTTTTTTTTCCTTTCTCTTGAATTGCATTATGCTCTTTTTCATCTTTTCCTTTGTTCATTTTTTTTTCTTTTCTTCTCCATTAAAATGAATCACAATTTCCATTTTACCAAATAATTAGTACAACCCCACACTTATTCAATAACCCATTCCACTAATGAATTAAATGCTTTACTAATCCCTAAGGTTAGAAAAAGGTAAAATCATTTAAGGCTTGGCTTTCTAATGGGCTATATAACAAGAAAAAAAAATCAATTAGGCTTAATAGGGCTCAACAATGGTACATTGCAAGGTTAGTTAAAAGGGTAAATGTGGCTTAATTAAAGAAATGTCTTAATCATATTTATTCATGCATGTGCCAATGTAATCTCAAAAATATTCAAACCAAGTTCTAGAGCAACAATTTCATAAAAGAAAATCACACACAAGAAAGAAAAGGAACATAATAAAGATGATCAAAAATTGGCTTGAAATCTCACAGGTCATATGTCTACTAAAAATCAATTTACAAACACTTCAAATTAATCGCAATGCTAATCAAATTTAAGAATCAAGAGGCAAGACAATTTATCTAATCATGCTATGTAACCATCAAAATCAATTACAACCTACTTAAGGCCTAAAAAACTCATTATCATTAAAAAAATCGTTAAAACATGGGAAAACAGAATTTTTTTATCAAATTTTTTTTTTTACAAAAACAAAGCAAAACAAAGACAAAATGCCACAACAAAACAATCCTAAAATCCCCCCACACTTAAATTTCACATTGTCCTCAATGTAAGCACAAAATCATCAATAAAAGCATGGACATATAAAATAAAAGAGAAAGGGAAAGAGAGTAAATGCTTAGGTTAGGTCCTAAGAAGCGCACTTGTTTAACGTCATTGACATAATGGTCCATTGGTTCTTTTCTCAACCAGCATCATCAACATAAACTGACTCTCCTAGCTCCACTTCCTCTCTTGCATGCTCTTGGAAGCCTTCAAAGAATGGCTTGAGCCTATGCCCATTGACCTTGAACACCTTGTTAACTATTAAAATTTTGATCTCAGCTGCACCATAGGGAAACACATTAGTAACAACAAAGGGTCTAGTCCAAAGCGAACGCAACTTAACGGGCCTCAATTACAGTATTGAATTATAAAGTAAAAATTTCTCCCAACTAGGACTTACTTCCTAGCAACCCTCTTATCATAGAATGCCTTGGCTTTTTCTTTGTAAATGCATGAATTCTCATAAGCTTCAAGCCGAATCTCCTCTAATTCTTACAATTACAGCTTCCTTTGCTCGCCAACTTCATCCATCCCCATGTTATAACTCTTCACTACCTAAAAAGCCCTATGTTATATCTCCACATGAAGGTGACATGACTTGCCAAAAACCAACTTATAAGGAGACATTCCAATGGGTGTCTTGTATGCTATTCTATAGGCCCACAATGCATTATCCAATCTTAGGCTTCAATCTTTGGCTTCACTATTTTCTCTAAAATGGATTTGATTTCTCTGTTAGATATTTCAGCTTGTCCATTTGTTTGAAGGTGATATGGTGTAAAAGTCTTGTGGAATACTTTATATTTCCTTAATAGTGCCTCAACCATACTATTGCAGAAATGGGTCTCTTGATCACTCACTAAAGCTTTTGAAATTTTAAACCTGTTAAAAATGTTAGACTTGATAAAACCTACAATAACCTTGGAATCATTAATCTTACTAGTTTTTGCTTCCACTCACTTTGAAACATAATTTACAACAAGCAAAATATAAAAAAAACCACAAGATGAAGGGAATAGTCCCATGAAATCAATGCCCTACACATATAAAATCTCACACACAACAATAAGGGTTTGCATCATTTCAAATCTACAAGTCAAACTACCCGTTCTTTGACATTGTTCATAACATTTGCAAAACACATATGCACCATGAAACAAAGTAAGCCAATAGAAACTATAATCTAATAATTTCCTAGCTGTTCTTTGAGGTAGAAAATGTCCATCACAAGCATAAACATGGCAAAAAGAAATACTAGACTAAAACTTAGGATCAAACATATATCTCCTAATAATTTGATTAGAACAAAATCTCCACAAGTAAGAATCATCCCACACAAAATGCTTAGCATTATTTTTTAGCTTATCTTGCTTAGTGCTACTCAAATCAGTAAGTAAAATCCTAGTAACTAAATAATCCATCAAATTAGGATACCAAGGAAAATTACCTTATAGCTTGAAAAGTTGCTCATTAGGGAAAGAGTCATGCAATGGCAATTGATCCTCCTCTCTTATCTGCCCACTCAAATGATCTACCACAAGGTTTTCAACTTCTTTCTTGTCCTTAATCTAAAGATTAAGCTCTTGCAGCAATAGGATCCATCTGATTAGTCTTGGCTTTGGATCTTTCTTGAAGAGCAAATATTTTAAAGTTGCATAGTCAGAAAATACAACAACTTTAGATCCAAGCAAATAAGAATAAAATTTGTCTAAGTTAAACACTACAACTAAAAGCTCTTTTTATAATGTGGAGTAGTTATATTGGGCTAAATCAAGAGTTCTAGAAGCATAATAAATCACATGAGCTTGCTTGCCAACCCTCTACCCTAAAATTACTCCCAAGACATAATTGCTTACATCACATATGATCTCAAAAGGCAACTCCCAATTAGGAGGCTAGACGATGGGAGTAAATGTCAATACAACCTTCAACTTATCAAAAGCCTCCTCACATGCTTGGCTGAAATTAAATGGAACCTCCTTTTGTAATAATTTGGCTAAGACCAATGCTATCTTGGAGAAATCATTGATAAACATGTGATAAAAACCTACATGGCTAAGAAAGGAATGCACTTCCCGCACACATATGGGATAAGGTAATCTCAAAATCAAATCAACTTTTGCCTTATTAACCTTAATGCCTTTACTTGACACCACATATCCTAAAGCTATCCCTTACTAAACCATAAAATAACATTTTTCAAAATTTAGAACAAAGTTTGTCTTTATGCAACACCTAAGCACATGGGTCTAGTTCTCTAAGCATACATCAAATGAATCATCATAAACATTAAAATCATCCTTGAAAACCTCTATGCAATGCTCTAAATAATTTGAAAAAATGCTTATCGTGCACCTTTGAAATGTAGTAAGTGCATTGCAAAGTCCAAAAGGCATCCTCTTGCAAGCAAATGTTCTAAAAAGGTAGGAGAATGTGGTCTTCTCTTGATCTTTTGGTGGAATCACAATCTAAAAGTATCCTATGTACCCATCCAGGAAGCGAATAATAGGATTTGCCAACTAACCACTCAAACATCTGATCAATGAAGGGTAGAGGATAGTAATCTTCTCTAGTTGATGCATTCAACTTACGATAATCAATGCACACATGCCAACCATTCTAAATTCTAGTTGGGACAAGCTCATCATCTTAATTTTTCACCATAGTGATCCCTAATTTCTTTGGCACTACTTGAACAAGGTTAACCAATTTATAATCTAAAATTGGGTAAATAATTCTAGAATCTAAATGTTTCAAGATCTCTTTCTTGAATCCACCATGAGGGGGTCTAATCTTTTTTTTAGGCTTTCTAGTTGGTTTAGAATTCTCTTCTAGCAGAATTCTATGCATGCATATGGAAGGGCAAATGCCTTTAATGTCTACTATAGTCTACCTTGTTGCTGACTTATGATCCTTAAGCACTTTAATTAGTTTTTTCCTCTTGACCTACAATCAGATTCTTAGCTATGATGACAAGAAGTACTACTCCCTCTCCCAAGTATGCATACCTCAAGTGGTCAAGTAATGGTTTTAATTCTAAAATTGGTGCTTGGACCACTAGAGGAAGCAACTTAGTTATGGGAGGAGGTAAGGATTACAACTATCTACCATTCCTACTTCTACTTCATCAAGGTCATTCAAATCAAGTACATCTGGCATTAAAGGATCAAACATATCAATGGCAAACATGGAACAACCATCATCAGTAGCAGGGTATTTCATTGAATCAAAAATATTAAATTTTAGGATATCACCATCAAATTCCATGGTTAGAATACTAACATACACAACTATTTTTGTTCTTGTAGTTTTACAAAAAGGTCTCCCAAAAATGATGGAGATGAGTTTTTGATTGAAGGATCATTAGCTATATTCAAAATGTAAAAATATATTGAAAAAAATGAAGCCCTTCACCTTCACTAGAACATCCTCAATAACTCCTTTAGGGTAAGCATTAGATATATTTGCTAACTAAATTATCAAACCAATTTCTTTCAATGGTCCAAAATTCAAAGATGCATAAATGGAAAGAGGCATGACATCAATGGATATACCTAAATCTGAAATGGCATGTTTAAATCTAGTCTCGCTAATGACACATGGAATGGTAAAGGTACTAGGATCCTTACATTTCTAGGATATTTTTCTATGAATGACAACAAAAATCATCTCCCCTATCCGTACATGTCTAGTGGTGTACAACTCCTTAAGCAGCTTGGCTTACCTAGGGATCTGGTTAATCACATCAACCAAGGGTATGTTCATTTCTACACTTCTGAAAGTCTTTAGGATGCCTTTGTCTTTGAGATGGAATATTAAAAAGAGTTAAGAGAAAGTGAAAAACAAGAAAAAAAATGGAGTGCATTTGCCAAGGCTAGTGACATGAGACAAGCCTTGTATTGTGATTGGCCTCTACTTATTCTTTTCTGTAAAGGTGTTGTTTTGAATGATAATCATGATACTAATGCTTTGCCTAGTGCTATTGTGTTAATTTTGTAGGAATTTTAAGAGGTGTTTCCTAAAGAAATGCCTCACAATTTGCCACCATCAAGAGGGATAGAACACCAAATTAACTTCATTCTTGGAGTTCCTAAACCCAACCAACCAGCATATAGACAAGTGAAGAGCTTATGGCAAAGGAATATTCTAGAGAAAACATGAGTCCTTTAATGTTAATGCTTCCTTTCATGTTTATAGTTTTTCTCCTTTTGCAGTGGGTCTTAAAGATTTAAGGTCAAATCTTTTCGAAGAGAAGGGGAATGATAGAAACTCAAGTGCTAACTCAAGGGGCATTAAAGGCTTTTCGATGAGCAAAATATTTTCCCATTTATTTTTTCTCATACTCTGCCTCTTAAGATGTTAGTCAATTTTAATTTAGTGAATTGGCCATGTTTTGTGATTTGGTCATGATTTAGAGCTTAATTGAATTAATTGCTTAAAGTTAGGGTTTTGACACTATTTCAAGTTTAAGGTTATAACTTGAGCTCTAGATATCGGATTAAGTCGATCTTTATATTGGGAAAGCTAACAGAAAGCTCTACAACTTTCATGTTGAGACCAGAGCTCAGTTTTACCATTTGGAGTCCCAAAATTTACCATAAAGTTGCCTAATATTTTTCATCCAGATTGACCTTGACACATTGATTGAGTTATAACTAAAGCTTCAACAGGTCAAATGACGTCAAACCAAAGCCTAGAGCCCCTAAGGCCCAACTTAATGATTTCAAGCTTTAAACTAAGTGAAACCACATAGTTTTGAAGGTCAACATAGAGGCTAAAGTGAAACTAATGTTTTCACTCAACATAGGAATGACTTTGTGTTTGGATGTTTAATAATAGCTTAGGCTTTTTATTTTGGCTAACTTGTTTAGTATTATTATTAGGCTTGTTACCTTGTTAGTTTAGACCATTGTGGTTTAGTGATGGCTATTAGGGAATGCTTGTTTCCTTTAGAATTCAAATTTGATGAATTGGAGAAATGAAGTACGTTTTCTAGTAAGAAGTGCTCTCCTAGGGTTCTTATAGAAATTGAAGACTTATCAAAGAGATTACTCTTTGTGACATCTAATTTCATCACTCTTCTTCTTCCTATCTAGAGTGCGGTGTGAATACCATTCTTTTTCCTTTCAATTTTAGTGCTGAATTTGCTCAATTGGGGATATATCCATGGACATCTTTATGAGAGATCACATTAGTTTGGTATCAGAGCTTCAAATCTTCCAATTCAGGTGATATCTCTTCAATTTTATCCTGCTTTTGCTTCAATTTCCCTTCCAATTTTGTGTTGTATGCCTGTAATTTTTTGTCTACATTTTTTAGCTAAATTTTGGTTTTTGCACCATTTTGTGCAGAAAAATTGTGTTCTTTTGTGCACACTAAATGTTTGATGTTAACATGGTTTGAGTAAAATTTTTCTGCTCATTTTTTGTCATAGCTATTTCATTTCCTTGCTTGATCTATTAAAGGTTTTGTTGAATTTCTACAGAATTTTCTTCTTGTTCTTGATTGCTTTCCAAGTGTTTGATGATTTGTTTAAGTATCCTTTACTTTGTTTTTTGCTTTTCAATTGGTGTGGGACTGAATTATACTTCATTTGGTGTGATTTGGAACCATTTCTTCCAACAATTGCATCACCTAATACTTGTTGTCCCCTATTTTCTCTGCCTAGCTAAAACTTTAAGCTTGATTTCTCCAAAATTTTTGCTGCTATCTTAGTTTAATTTTGATTGTGTTTTGCACCATAGACATATTCATGTTGAGTACACATAATTGGAAATTGATTTGTGCCAATTGTGATTGAATTTAATTTTCTTTAGGCTGCTTAAAGTTGTGCTAAATGCAACAACAAAAAAATCCTAAACAGAAGAAAGAAGTGTTGAGAAGAACAAAAGAAAGGAGAAGAAACAATAGTGAAAAGGCAAAATCAAAGAAAAGAAAAGTGTGAAAAGGAAAAGCAATAAAAGAAATAAAGAAAAACAAAAAGAATCAAAAGAAAGAACAAAAGAAAAATAACCAAAAAAAAAATGAAGAACAAGTGTTGTCAAACAAAACAAAAATTCTACAACATTTTACGCTTAGTCCTAGCCAATGTAGTAGGTTATTTTGATTGAATTTTCTTTGTAATCAACTTGAATATGTTTTTATGTCGTGCAATTGCTTGATATTTTTCCCTCATTTCATATTGAAATACCCAAAAATGTTTTTGCCATACCCCTAAAAAAATTCTATTTTAGCTTAAACTCTTTGACCTTGTGCTATCCAATTTCTTTTGTATTCCTTGTTCATTCCTTGCTTCTTTAGTCTCGTTTGTTCATGCCATATGTTGACGGTGAAATTTGGTTTATGTGGGGAGCTCAGACTTTGGCCAATGAGAGTGTGTAATTCGTATGCCCCAAGCTATTTTCTGACCTAAAGGATGTGCAGACTAGAAGATGATGAAGGTGGCGAAGAGGAAGAAAGAGGGTGACATGTGTGCAATATTTAATGTAGTTCAGCTAAATCTAGATGGTATTAAAGATGTTTTTACAAAGTTTCGGCATGCAAGTTTTCGGCCTCCTTCCTCTTCTAACAGTGTATCCCTATTTATAGAGGGAAGGAGGGTTACATGAAATAAATACAAGCTACAGTTATGTTACATCAAGAAATAAATGCGAAATACAAATAGACTCCTACAATTTGGCTACTGCAGGCTTCTTTCTTCGAGGTGGGCCCCTCTTGTCGGTTCTGGACTAGCATACATGCATGTCTGTCTCACGATCTCATTTATCATGCGAGATGTCTTCCTTTGTGAGCTGGATTCCTTAGCTTAGGGGTGCTGTGGTAGATCACTTAGTGAGCTCGTTGCTGTCACTATAGCAGAATAGCGAGCTCGGGTAGGGTAGTCAGCTGCTTGATGAGCTAGCCTCATGGTGACCTCGTTGTGTTGCTTTCTGGTAGTAAGCAAGGTGGAGCTCACTAGCCATCCTTAGAGAGCTAGGTAATTTAGCCTCTGCTAGGCTCGAGTTTGTCTCATTCTCTTAAGGCCATTTTTACCTATAAAATAAGCCCCTCAACTCTCGGTTCACTTTGCAGACTAGGAGTTGTAATTTTTCTAAGGCTTTGTTCATATCTCCAGTCAGAGCCCTTGCTTGACCGAATTGTCATTTCAGACTTCTTATCTGTCTTTTCATTTCTGCTTTAGGCCATGCTTTCTTCTGTTGGCAATTCTCGGCTATTGGCGTGGCACTGTCATTCATTTTGGGCCACTAGATGAAGATTAGCGAAATGTCTTCTGGATTTTTTTATGGATCGAGCTGGTCTTTTTATACCCTAAGGGACTTCTTCTTTTGCCTCAGAGAAGTTTGATGGAAGAGGCTAATGATCCCCTTACGTTTTTAGTGTCTTGGCTTCTGATGAAGCTTGTTGAGGCATGGATGGCCTGTTGTAGAGTATTGGAAGGCATGGATAGCTTGTTACATGTGGCTTCGCCATTGGATCCGACTGGTGGGCTCCTGAGGAGTCTTGTGCTAATCTTGGACTATCTTCCCCAGTTACTTCCATAGAATCGTACATGGTTGTTGGAACTCTTAGTGCCCTTTTAAGCTGCACTAGGTTTATTCTAGGAAGAACCACTAGCCAAGTATGGGAAGATAGCAGGAGTAGAGTTGCTGGTTTTCTTGCTGGTGGAAGTTTGCCTCCTTGTATGGCTGGCTCTTCATTTTCTAGTTGGAATGGTAGTATTAGGCTTTCAGGCTTCTGGCCTTTGTTTCTGTATTTCTTCATCTGATGTAATTTTGCCTCGTTAAGGCTCTTTAATGTATGAGCTTTTCTGTGTAGCTTCTAAATGTTGTATCGGATGCTTCGTGTATCAATGCTTGTTTATTTCTGATGGTTAATGAAATATCTTTTTGGCCAATCGACTGTGCCAGGTCGTTGGGGCTTTGCCTTCTTTGTGAGCAGAGGAGTGGGGTTGTGACTTCGACTCTCATCATTCCTTTTTTTGCTTACATGGGACCACTGGCATCCACTTTTTGCATGGGTCCCTCCGTTTCGAAGGTTTCTTCCTATCTTATTTGTTTGGTAGCTCACTCGTAAAATTCAGCGAGGTCTCGAGCTAGGGACTTGTAAAGGCTTCTGTATAGCTTTTCATCTTTGCAAAGTCCCACTGAGATGGCTGTTAAGAGGCTTTCCTTCGAAAGCTTCTCTGTAGAGTTAGCTTCATGCCTGAATCAGGCTACATAATCTTTCAGTAGTTCATTCTTGGACTAGAAGATCATTACGAGATGGCAAGAAGGCACGAGCTATCTCTTTAGAGCTCAGTATTGGTTAATAAATTTCCTTTGGCATTCTTCCCAACTACTGATACTGTGACCTGGGAGGTGTCTGAACCATGCCCGAGATACTCCTCCTAATGTGGCTGAAAAAATATAGCATTTCACCAGGGGTTAGTTGTCTAAAGATTCATCTAGATATTGAACGCATCCAGGTGGTCACTTTGTTTGCTATTCCTATCATATAGTGGTATAGTGAGTACTTTAAGTTTCTGTGGGAGAGGCTACATCTTGATCTCTATAGAAAATGATGAGCTCTCCTCGTAGCGAGGTTGGTTGCTTTAAGGCCGTGGGCATTCTTCTAGCTGTTTAAGCCTTTGGAGGACTTCCTCCATTATCAGGTTCTATGTTTCAGGCTGAGGGGTGGAGCTTCCTGCTCGTTGCGAGCCCCCCAGTTGTTAACTGTCACGATCTTTGTGAGTTTCCATTTGAGCCTCTTTACGAAGCTGCTGGAGCTGCGTCATGATTTCTTCTTGTCTTTGTGCGCTCTGATCTTGAGCCTATACTAATGCTTTAACAGTCTTAGCTAACTCTCTTATCATGTTTTCGAGTGCTAATTGGGTTGGCTGGGCGTTTGAGCCTCTTGAGTTTCAAGGACAGTAGGGGAATGCTGGTGAGCCCCCACAACGGGAGTGTCCACTAGTTGGGGGATTGGAGTGGCTAAACTCTAAGTGGTTCTTCCTCTTGCCATTATGGCCGTAATGACAAATACACAGGGAAAACAGATGTATAAAATAGATGGGCCCTCATTCTAGCACCAAAAATGTTGACGACGAAATTTGGTTCGTGCGGGGAGCCCAAACTTCAGCCAATGGGAGTGTGTAGTTTGTATGCCCCAAGCTATTTTCTGACCTGAAGGATGTGCAGACTAGAAGATGATGAAGGTGGTGAAGAGGAAGAAAGAGGGCAACGTGCATGCAATGTTTAACATGGTTTGGCTAAATTCGAATGATACCGGACCCTATGTCCATAGCGAAGCTTTTATTAATATTTTTTAAAGAGGTTTTCACAGAGTTTCGGCATACAAGTTTTCGACCTCCTTCCTCTTCTAATAGTGCATCCCTATTTATCGAGGGAAGGAGGGTTACATGAAATAAATACAAGCTATAGTTGTGTTACATCAAGAAATAAATGTGAAAGACAAACAGACTCCTACAATTCGGCTACTGCAAGCTTCTTTCTGTGGGGTGGGCCCCTCTTGTCAACTATGGACTAGCATACATGCATGTCTGTCTCGCGATCTCATTTATCGAGCGAGATGTCTGCCCTTATAAGCTGGACTCCTTAGCTCGGGGGTGCTGTGGCAGATCCCTTAGCGAGCTCATTACTATCGCTGTAGCAGAATAGCGAGCTCGAGCAGGTAGTCGGCTGCTTGATGAGCTGGCCTCATGGTAACCTCGTTGTGTCACTTTCTGGTGGTAAACGAGATGGAGCTCACTGGGCATCCTTAGCAAGCTGGGTAACTTAGCCTCTGCTGGGCTAGAGTTTGTCTCGTTCTCTTAAGGCCATTTTTTGCCTATAACACCATATTTTAGTGATTTGAGTGTTATGTGATATTGAGTGCTACATTGTGTAAACTCAAAGATTTGTCACTTAGCTCTCATAGGACTTTAAAGAGAGATCTAGAGTGGTAAAAGGCAAGTGTGTTGTGAGCACAATAAAGGGTAAAAGCCAAGTTATATGAACAAAACACGAATGGAGTGATCAAAAACACTTTTAAAGGTGTGATGTCTATATTTTTCTAACATTTGTTTTACAAAATTTATTTCTCGCTCAATGATGAAAGGTGGAGGATCTCAATTAAATGAAGTCATGTTTACTCTCAGAGCCATGTAACAACAATTTGAAAGAGTGAATATGAAGATTGATGGATTTGGTGAAAGTATCACAAATGCAGAGAATAGTAGACATTCCTATAAGAGAAGAACTAGAAGAACTCATGCCCAACATGGGAGTAATGAAAAGGACTGAAGAGTTGAAAGAGAAAAAGAGGAGTTGTCCATTTCTCCATATGAAACCAAAAGGAATAAGAGAAAAAGGGATAGGAGCACCTTGGGTTAAAGACATGAAAGATCTAGAAAAGAACAGGTGGGTTCAAATCTTTACAATATTATGATGACAATCTCATCTTTTCAAGGCAAGAGTGATCCAAAAACCTATCTTGAATGGGAGAAGAAGGTTAAGCTAGGTTTTAATTATCACAACTATTCAAAATAGAAGAAGGTAAAATTGGCAGTTGTGGAATTCATTAATTATGCTATCATTTGGTAGGGATCAACTTGTGCAAAGTAGAAGAAGAAACTTAGAAAGACCCATGGCAACTTGGGAAGAGTTGAAGACCATCATGAGAAAGAGATTTGTCCCTTCACACTATTATAGAGAATTATATCAAAAGCTTTAAAGCATTATTCAAGTTTTAAAAGTGTTAAGCAATATCACAAAGAGATAGAGGTAGCAATGATAAGAGCTAATGTGAAGGAGGATAGAAAGGCTCCCATGGCATAGTTTTTGTATAGCTTGAGCCTTGACATTGTTAACATAGTGGAGCTTCAACACTATGTGAAACTTGAAAAAACGGTACACATAACAATGAAGATGGAGAGGCAACTCAAGAGAAAGACCTCTTCCAAGGTTGTACATCAATCAAGTTCCTCTTGAAATACTAATGAGGATAATAGACATAATTCAAGAGACTTCAAAGCTGCTAAGAAGCCTATAGCCAAAACTAACTCAAAGCCAATGGGTGAAGATGCAAAAGGCAAAGCCAAAATGAAGGTGCCACAAAAACAAAGAAATACCAAATGCTTTAAAAGTTTGGGGCATGACCATGAAAGCCAATAGAGAGTTGGAATTGACTAGTGACCAAGAAAAGGAGGAAGAAAGTTCTAATTCAAGTAGTGAAAAAAGCAATGGTGTGTTTGATGTGGCGATTGAAGGTGAGTCACTAGTGGTGAGGAGAACTTTGAATGCCTAAGTCAAGGAAGGAAATGATGAGTAATAGGAGAATATTTGCCACACTAGATGCCATGTCATGGGAAAAGTTTGCAAAATGATCATAGATGGGGGAAGTTGTGCAAATGTTACCAGCACGATCATGGTGAAAACATTGGCCTTGCCTACCAAAGGTCATCCCACTCCTTACAAGCTCAAATGGTTGAATGAAAGTGGGGAGGTAAAGGTAACAAAACAAGTGCTAGTCTCCTTTTCTATAGGGCAGTATCAAGATGAAATTTTATGTGATGTTGTACCTATACAAGCTGCCCATCCATTGCCTGGTAGGCCATGACAATTAGATAGACATGTCATGCATGATGACTACTTAAACTGATATAGCTTCAAGAAGGACAACAAAACTATCACTCTTATACCCTTCACTCGCAAGCAAATTTTAGAAGGCCAAATAAAAAGAGAGAAGAAAATGAGTGAAGAACAAAAGAACAAGAGTGAAGAAAAAGAAAGAAAAAGTGATAAAAGAAAGTTGAGAGAAAGTGAAAAATAAGAAAAAAAAAAGTGGAGCATCTTTATCAAGGCTAATGATATGAGATAAGCCTTGTATTGTGATTGGCCTATGCTTATTCTTTTGTGCAAAGGTGCTCTTTTGAATAATAATCATGATACTAATGCTCTGCCTAGTGCTATTGAGTTAACTTTGCAAAAATTTCAAAAAGTGTTTCCCAAAGAAGTGCCTCACGTTTTGCCATCATCAAGAACAATAGAACACCAAATTGACTTCATTCTTAGAGTTCCTAAACCTAACCAACTAGCATATAGACAAGTTAAAAATCTTATGGTAAAGAAATATTTCAAAGAAAACATGACTCCTTTAATGTTCATGCTTCCTTTCATGTTTCTAATCTTTTTCCTTTTGCAGCAGGTCTTAAAAAGTCAAGGTCAAATCCTTTCGAAAAGAAGGGGAATGATGGAAACTCAAAGGATTACTCAATGGGGCATCAAGGGCTCTTTAATGAGTAAAATATTTCTCCATTTATTTCCTCTTATACTATGACTCTTAGGATGTTAATCAAATTTCATTTAGTGAATTGGCCTTGTTTTGTGATTTGATCATGATTTGAAGCTTAATTGAATTAATTGCTTAATGCTGGGATTTTGATACTATTTCAGATTTTAGGCTATAACTTAAGCTCTACATGTTGGATTGGGTCATCTTTATATGGTTGGAAAGCTAAGAGAAAGCTCTACAACTTTCATGTTAAGACTAAAGCCTAGTTCTACCATTTGGAGTCTTAAAATTTACCATGAAGTTGCCCAATGTTTTTCATTCAGATTGACCTTGCCACAATAATTGAATCATAACTAAAGCTCCAACAGGTCAAATGAGGTCAAACCAAAGCCTAGAGGTCCCCAAGGTCTAGTCTAATGATTTAAACCTTTAAATTTAGCAAAACGACATAGTCTTAAAGGTTCACATAGAGTCCAAAGTAAAACCAATGTTTTTACTCTGCATAGGAATGACTTTGTGTTTGGACTTTTTGTAATAGCTTAGACTTTTTATTTTGGCTAACTTGTTTAGCATTTTTCTTGGATTTGTTGCCTTGTTAGTTCAACTCATTATGGCTTAGTGATGGTTATTAGGCAAAACTTGTTTCCCTTAGAATTTAGATTTGATGAATTAGAGAATTGAAATGACTTTTTTAGTGACAAGTGCTCTCTTAGGGTTTTTGTAGAACTTGAAGACTTATCAAAGAGAGTACTCTTTATGGCATCTAATTTCATCACTTATCACTCTCCTTCTTCCTATCTAGAGTGTGGCATGAATATCATTCTTTTTCTTTTCAATTTTGGTGTTGAATTTGCTCAATTAGGGATAGATCTATGGGCATATTAGGTAGCCAACCCCCTTCTTCCATACAGTAACACATATAAAATAGATCACTAGTCCCTATGGACATCACCTGAACTCATCCTAATCGCTAGCTTTGATGATTCAATTCTATTTTTGACTAGTCTTGACAGTCATCAAATGGCTTGAAATATATCACTGGAGTTTAGCTCCAATATTAATGAGTGTGTTCAAATTGAATTTAATTCAGGAATAGAAATTTTTATTCGTAGCCCAAAGTTGAATATGGTAGTTACATGTATTATTTGCAATCATTTGCTTTGCTAAAAAATGACTATTATTAGTGGTCAATTCTATCCATTATTAATTGATTTTATTACCATAAACATTAAACAACATGGTCATGTGATTGAATAATATCCTCTGCCACACATGTATATGGAATAATACAAAATTAGACTAAAATACAACAAACTCCCTTATACTTTGAGTGATGTACATATAACCTATAACTATTAAAAATGTTCATTTAACTCCTTGTATTTTAACTCATGTACACTCTACCCACTTCCTTGCATTTTTCTACCATAAACTTAAGGGGTTTAGTGCATTTTAGTTTACAAATAATATATATAATAAAAAAGATAGAACACATGAATGACATTTTTCATTCAAAGTAAAGGGGGTTTGATGCATTTATACAAATACATTGTTTTATTGTAAATATTTCTTACTAAAATACTTCCTTTCCAATCAAATCAGTACGTCTATAATTCATAAAATTAAAATAACTTAAAATTCATAAAATTTTTATATTTATACTACCCACTTCTTTGCATTTTTCCACCATAAACTTTAGGGGTGTTATAAGTGAAAATCGGTTCACCTTGGATGGGCACGCAAGAAGATTAAGAGCAACAAAAGGACTGGTTGGAAGAACTATCTGGATTGCTATGCCTTCAATCTGTGTTGCGAGTATGACCCCTTGATTCAAACTTGAGCCTGACAGTGCGAGTCCGACATTTCTATCCTGATGATGCACATGACCCCGAATTATACGATCCAATCAGCGAAGTGCGAGTAGCGACACATAGCTCACCAGATAGAAGATCAAGTCTTGCCTTACTCCAACGGACAAATGGGGCCCACCTGCAGAAGACAAATCTGGAGTAGCTAAAAAAGGAGATTTAGTCTATATACTCTGTCTTGTACATTAAATGTTGATGTAATAGATTTACTGCATATGTAATTACCATTGTAACCTCCTCTCCTCTATAAATATGAG
>JANHAO010012157.1:0-16552 GCA_026873985.1 Saraca asoca | reverse complement strand
ATTATACTTATTTATAAATATATATTATAATTATTATTTTTTCATATGAAAATAAGTACTTATAATATTAAATAATATGACATAACAAATAATAAACTAAAAATCGAGCTTGACACGGTTGTTGAAATAGAGAATACATGTCCAAACTTTTTAAAATTACAGATACGGCTTCTGAATCGAGCTTGACATGCGTGTCAAAATAGGAAACGGGTGTCTAAATTTTTTGAAATTACGGACATGGCTCCGATAAATTTCGTGTCAATATCGATGAGTATCGGTATCGGAAACGTTTCTAACACACGGATACGACTGTTATATGAAGTATCGGTGCATCGTAGAGAATTGAGTGATAGTTAGTATTGCATTAGAATTAGAAAATTTTCCGGTATGCAATATTTGTATTATATCTATCTCTCAATTATTAAGATATTAGTGAGATACAATAGCTGAAATTATAAAAATTTGTCATAGGAACATTGTGTAGAAGATTAATGGCATAGGGACCTAAACATTATTGAAGTTAATTCTCTCAAGAATGAATAGACGTGATCTACAATTTATTAATGAATCTTATCTTCAATTTAATTTTTAAATAATTTGCATATAGTTTCATGTAACTTATAAAAAAAGAAAAATAAGTACTGCATGTTGTAAGATCTTATGTTAAAAACCTTGAAATTATAATTTTCTAAGAAATTTGGAGATTTCAATCACTTGTGGAAAAAAAAAAGTAATGTCAAAATCTAAACTCCCAACAACACAAAATCCAAACATGCAGTAAATAAATTTTCCAAAAATTTATCATTGTTATTTTGAGTCTGAAACTCTGTGCGAGTGGACTCAAGTAGTGTAGCGATATAACTCAAAAGCTTACAGCACATTAGGCGGGTAGTAAGATCTACAAATAAGAAATCGCCACGTCATTTTGATCGGTCACGAACGAGTCTCGTTGGCTTGACAGTCTCGGCCTCTGCATTTCTTATGAGCCCTGCTTCTGCACTTCCACTTCAATTCGATCTATTCTCTCTTCAACTCAGCCTCACCGCATACAGATTCATTTATAGATGAATATATTTATCCTTATTTGTTTATATTCATAATCAAATCAAAGTTTTACATCGGATGAACAAATTGATCGTAGTTAGGGTTTTGATCGAATCTTAAACAGTTTGAATGAAATTCATAAATTAAAGTCTTAGAACTGGGTGGGAATCAGTCTCGGCTCGGAAGCCCGTCGGCGGCGGCTTCATCGTCGCAGGGACTCTGGTTCTTCCGCTTCAACAATGCACCCCGTGTTCACACTTTAGCTTATCTTCCACATGTTGAATCTGTGAGCCGCTACGCATCGGATCTTAACCGCCCGGTGTTAGTGGCACCACCCGTCATGGATAGCGCCGTTAATTCTGCTTCAAATTCAGGTCCTCCACCTTTGGAAGAACCGGAGTACTTGGCCCGGTATTTGGTTGTCAAGCACTCGTGGCGTGGACGCTATAAGCGGATATTGTGCATATCAGGTGTTGCTATTATCACCTTGGATCCGTCTACTCTGTCAGTGACGAATTCTTACGATGTGGGAAGTGATTTTGAGGGGGCTGCACCGATAATAGGGCGTGATGAGAATTCGAATGAGTTCAGTTTGAATCTGCGGACTGATGGTCGTGGCAAGTTCAAAGCTATAAGATTTTCATCTAGATACAGGGCGAGCATTTTGACGGAGTTGCATCGAATAAGATGGAATAGGTTGGGTGCTGTGGCTGAGTTCCCAGTACTTCATCTTAGGCGACGGACGGCTGAATGGATTCCTTTTGTAAGTTACTCTACTTTCCTAATAGAATTCACTGGCATTATCATGATCATGTCAACTCTGTTTGCTAAGGTGATGGTTGAAACTTTAAACCTACAACAACTGGATAAAACTAGCCTAGGCTAACAATCAGGCACTTTCTAGTTGTTATTGAAGGGACTACTTTTTTTTTTTTTTGGTAGCGTCCTTTATTTCCAATGCGTTCCAATAATTTCTTCCTCCTGTGCTGAATCTGTGTCGCTAGTTACATTATGAAAACAGAAAAAAAAGGATAAATGGTAAACTAACTAACTTTGGATTGTCTGGTGACTCTCACAGAAATTGAAGGTAACTTATGTTGGAGTTGAACTTATTGAGCCAAAATCTGGAGACCTTCGCTGGTGCTTGGATTTTAGAGACATGGCTTTCCCTGCAATTATTCTTCTTTCTGATGCTTATGGAAAGAAAAATGTAGAAGGAAGTGGTTTTGTTCTTTGCCCCCTATATGGAAGAAAATCTAAAGCATTCCAAGCTGCTTCTGGAACTGCAAATTCTGCCATCATCTCAAATTTGGTATGATTGGCATTCTCAACTTTTATATAGTGATTCATTGAGGTGCATTATTGGCATCTTGAATTAGGTTATCTTTTGTATTCTTTTGGCACTGAAATAATGCACAACTTGCATATGGTTTCACCATGCTCTGCTGCTTTCTTGATAAGTAGACATGTCCTGTTGCAGCTTAAATCAGCAATAATAATGCTGTGTAAATTTTATTGCAGACAAAAACTGCAAAATCTACAGTTGGGCTGTTGCTGGCAGTGGAGAATTCCCAAACCCTCACCATCTCTGAGTTTATAAAACAAAGAGGTAACTATAAAAATCTTTATGCTCCTTCAACTTTTCAAATTGGGAAATTATTCACTTATAGAGAATAAATTTTAAGTGCAAATAAATGTAACACAGCAAAAGAGGCAGTAGGAGCAGAAGATACGCCTCTGGGGGGTTGGTCTGTTACAAGATTGCGATCTGCTGCCCATGGAACTCTAAATGTTCCAGGATTAAGCTTAGGAGTAGGTCCAAAGGGAGGACTTGGTGAGCATGGTGATGCTGTATCTCGTCAACTGATTCTTACAAAGGTTTCACTTGTTGAAAGGCGTCCTGATAACTACGAAGTAAGTGATGCTTTATTAAGTAGATCGGATAAGTCAAATCTGGATGTCTTGAAAAGATAGGAATTGCAAGCTTTTTGCCATATAGGTGGCCTTCTAAATATACTATGCTGATGCATTTACCTATAAAGTTGTGAGATGATTAAACATTGGCATAAACAACTATATTTTAAAGATATAATAAGTGCATATATAGTTCTGAATATATCTAGAAAGACAACAATAACAAATATCAGATGTTTAATGTACATGCCACAAGGATAGATAGCATTTTCAAATCCTTGACGATTAGAAATCTATTCATTTAACTGATTACAGGATGCAAAGGTATAGTTGTCTTGGGGCAAAAAAAAACCCTGAAAGAAAAAGACATGAAATCTGCAGATTTTATGCATTGGTTAACAACATGGGCATACAGCGTATGATTATGCATTCATCAATAGTTTATATGCTTCAGTCTTTATGCCAATACATTTATATTATGATGTATTGAGGTAAGCTGATATTTGCTTGGAAGAGTTATGTCAAGCGTTGACCATTGTGACTAGTTGTTTGCAGGCTGTTCTGGTTCGTCCTCTATCTTCAGTAAGTTCGCTTGTTCGGTTTGCTGAAGAGCCACAGATGTTTGCTATTGAATTCAGTGATGGATGCCCCATTCATGTAAGTATTTATTATGCTACTTTTGTTGTATCTTACTATGGTTTGAAGTTTCTTATGCCTATGCCATGAAAAATTGTAGGTTTATGCAAGCACATCTCGTGATAGCGTACTTGCTGCAGTTCGCGATGTGTTGCAAACTGAAGTAGGTAGTTCTATCCTCTTCTAGTTCAGAGTTGTGTATAACTGTACTTGTAGATTGAAAGACTATGTGTTATAATGTTTGACTCTTTGATAAGTTTGATAATATTGTTGTTAAAATTCTTAATATTGTAGTGCTCACTTGTATGCTTGACTTCTAGTGATAGTGACGTGTATTTATTTTGTGCAGGGTCAGTGTGCAATACCTGTATTACCAAGGCTGACAATGCCTGGTCACCGTATTGATCCTCCCTGTGGGAGAGTTTGCTTGCAATATGGTCAACAGCAGACTGTTGCTGATACAGAAAGTGCCTCCTTGTATTTGAAACACTTAGCTGCAGCTGCCAAAGATGCTGTTGCTGAAGGTGGTTCCATTCCTGGATCAAGAGCTAAACTATGGCGTAGAATAAGGGAGTTCAATGCTTGTATGCCTTATAGTGGGGTGCCTCCAAACATTGAAGTGCCAGAAGTTACTTTGATGGCCTTGATTACTATGCTTCCTGCTACTCCAAATCTTCCTCCAGAGTCTCCTCCCTTGCCACCCCCTTCTCCAAAAGCAGCAGCTACAGTGATGGGATTCATTGCTTGTTTACGTAGATTACTTGCTTCAAGAAGTGCAGCTTCTCATGTAATGTCCTTTCCTGCTGCTGTTGGAAGGATAATGGGTTTACTAAGAAATGGTTCAGAGGGTGTGGCTGCTGAGGCCGCTGGGCTTGTTGCAGTACTCATTGGTGGCGGGCCTGGGGAAACAAATGCTATAGCAGATTCTAAAGGAGAATGGCATGCCACAATTATGCATACTAAGTCAGTTCTGTTTGCTAATCATGGTTATGTTATTATTCTTGCCAACAGACTAAAGCCCATGTCGGTATCCCCTTTACTCTCCATGGCTGTTGTTGAAGTGCTCGAGGCTATGATTTGTGAAGCACATGGAGAAACCACCCAATACTCTGTTTTTGTTGAGTTGTTACGTCAAGTAGCTGGATTGAAGCGTCGCTTATTTGCACTGTTTGGTCATCCTGCTGAAAGTGTTAGAGAAACAGTAGCTGTGATTATGCGAACAATTGCAGAAGAAGATGCCATTGCTGCAGAGTCAATGCGGGATGCTGCTCTGCGTGATGGTGCTTTATTGAGGCATTTACTGCATGCATTTTTTCTTCCTGCCGGTGAGCGTCGTGAAGTTAGTCGACAACTTGTTGCTCTTTGGGCAGATTCCTACCAACCAGCCCTGGAGCTATTGTCTCGAGTTCTGCCTCCCGGTCTTGTTGCTTATTTGCATACACGTTCTGATGGAGTTATAGCTGAAGACTTGAATCAAGAAGATTCATCAACTGGGAGAAGAAAAAGGCGTTTACTCCAACAGAGGAAAGTTCGGATAGGGAGAGGAATGACTTCTCAAGAACAATCCTTTCCCCCGGTCAACAATTTGGAAGCTGCTGATTCTGGTAGGCAAACAGGGACTGCTGCCTTTAGAGGATCAGACAGCTACCATAAATCAGCTCTTGACCCAAGCTATGGACAGGCTTCACATATTCAATCTTCAGTGATTCACACTTGTGAAAATTCAATCAATGGATCCTCTGCAGGAGATGCACAAAATGGGCATTCAACTTTTGTGGCTTCAGCTGTTGCACCATCAGCCTACCCAAATGAAGCATCAGGACCTGATTCTTCAAACCCAGTTGATCCTGACAGTGATGTGGTTGGCTTGCAGAATGCAGGTGTTCCAGCTCCTGCTCAGGTTGTGGTAGAGAACACCCCTGTAGGTTCTGGGAGGCTGCTATGTAATTGGCCTGAATTTTGGCGAGCTTTTAGTCTTGATCACAATCGTGCAGATTTGATCTGGAACGAGCGTACTAGGCAGGAGTTAAGGGAAGCTTTGCAGGCTGAAGTTCATAAATTAGATGTTGAGAAAGAACGTACCGAAGATATTGTTCCAGGGGGTGCTACAGTGGATATGATATCTGGGCTCGAGAGTGTACAACAAATATCATGGAACTACTCAGAATTTTTTGTTACTTACTCAAGTTTGTCGAAAGAAGTTTGTGTGGGTCAATATTATCTGCGTCTGCTGCTTGAAAGTGGCAGTGCTGGAAGGGCACAAGACTTCCCATTGCGTGATCCGGTTGCATTCTTTAGAGCACTTTACCATCGTTTTCTGTGTGATGCAGACACGGGGCTAACTGTAGATGGTGCTGTTCCAGATGAACTAGGTGCATCTGATGATTGGTGTGACATGGGTAGGTTAGATGGCTTTGGAGGAGGGGGTGGATCATCGGTGAGAGAGCTTTGTGCAAGGGCAATGGCAATTGTGTATGAACAACATTACAAGACTATAGGCCCTTTTGCGGGCACAGCTCACATTACGGTTCTTTTAGATAGGACAGATGATAGAGCTTTGAGGCACCGACTTCTTCTACTTCTTAAGGTACATGAATAAAATATATATATTAATATATATATATATATATGCTTTCATACTTCCTAGGTTACTCCCGTTGCATGTTCTCTGTTCCCTCATTTTGTTTGGGGACAGTAGCAGGTGGGCGATAAGTTATTTTATTATGTCAGTGAATTTCATTCTAGTTCTTTTTTTTTTTTTAAGTATTTATTTGGCAGGTTTTTGTCAAAAGAACAAATATAAAGAATGTAAATATAAATTTTGGCCTTCTTCAATGTTGCTAATTGCTCGAGGGTAGAAGTTATCTATATACTAGTATCATATGGTTATCTTAAATTGATAGAGGTCAAAACACTGCCTGAGTGACCATTGCAATTTAGCAATAAAAATTATGTGTAATTTCTTCGTTTATTCAAAAGGCAACGAATGATATGTGAAATTAACTGTCTTTTATTGCATCTCAGGCTTTGATGAAGGTTCTATCAAATGTGGAGGCTTGTGTTCTAGTTGGGGGTTGTGTATTAGCTGTTGATCTGCTTACTGTGGTCCATGAAGCTTCAGAAAGGACAGCTATTCCCTTACAGTCTAACTTGATTGCTGCTACTGCCTTTATGGAACCACTGAAGGAATGGATGTATATTGACAAAGATGGTGCTCAAATTGGACCACTGGAGAAAGATGCCATAAGAAGGCTGTGGTCCAAGAAGGCTATTGACTGGACAACGAGGTGTTGGGCTTCTGGGATGCTTGATTGGAAGAAGTTGCGTGATATTCGTGAGCTTCGTTGGGCACTTGCCCTTAAAGTTCCTGTCCTTACCACACCTCAGGTGAAGTTGTGTTGCAAATAGAGGAAAATGCTGATATAAATAACAATTGCTAAATATTAATGTGCTTGTGGCCTATAGCGGCCTTCTTTCTAAATGGGTGCTTGCTCATTCATGTTTTATACAAATATGCTTTTGGTTTATCCTTTGTCTCAAGTCGTTGCTGGTTTCACTGTTCAGTTTCCATATATGTTGGTGCTCAATGGCTTGATTTCTTTGTTCTTTTTGAAGTCTATTAGTGATTTTCGGTTTGTTTAGATCATACATCTTATATCTTTCTTTTTTGGTCTCATTCGATTTTCTTGGTATTCTTCTAATATCCGGATCTTGTATTTAGGTGGGGGATGCAGCTTTATCCATATTGCATAGCATGGTGTCTGCACATTCTGATTTAGATGATGCTGGAGAGATTGTTACCCCAACTCCTAGAGTAAAACGAATACTATCAAGTCCACGTTGCCTTCCCCATATTGCACAGGTAATTTCAAGAGTTGCCTCATTGATGTGGTTGCATGTATGTCTATGCTGATCCAGTAAATTTTACAGGATTCTTTTCTTCTCTCTCTCTCTTTTTTTTTTGGTTGGAGGAATTGGAATTTTTGTTGCCTTAATTACTTAATGGGAGAGATAATCATGTGGTTTATTATAGATTCCTCAATTTATTTAGATATTTGAATATTATTATGATATACCTTTATTTTTCATGATTAATTGAGCACAGGCAATTCTTTCCGGGGAACCAAGTATTGTTGAGGCAGCTGCTGCTTTATTGAAGGCCGTTGTCACCCGAAATCCAAAGGCCATGATACGTCTATATAGCACTGGTACATTTTATTTTGCACTGGCGTACCCTGGATCTAATCTACTTTCAATTGCACAACTGTTTGCTGTCACTCATGTCCACCAAGCATTTCATGGTGGTGAAGAGGCTGCACTTTCAACTTCATTGCCATTGGCAAAACGTAGTGTTCTTGGTGGACTTCTCCCAGAATCCTTATTGTATGTACTTGAGCGTAGTGGTCCAGCAGCATTTGCTGCTGCAATGGTCTCTGATTCTGATACTCCTGAAATTATATGGACACACAAAATGAGGGCAGAAAATCTAATTCGCCAGGTATCTTAAACATCATGGTGGACACACCTAATGTATTTTACTAATTTACTGCTTATTTGCTAATATGGATTCACACAATTGAAGTTTATCGGTGCTCCTTTGCTCCTTGCTAGGTTTTGCAGCATCTTGGTGATTTTCCGCAGAAATTGTCACAGCACTGCCATGTTTTATATGACTATGCCCCTATGCCTCCAGTGACATACCCTGAGCTGAAAGATGAAATGTGGTGTCACCGTTACTACCTCAGGAATTTATGTGATGAGATTCGTTTTCCAAATTGGCCAATTGTTGAACATGTAGAGTTTCTTCAGTCATTACTGGTTATGTGGCGTGAAGAGTTGACGAGAAAACCTATGGATCTTTCTGAAGAAGAAGCATGCAAAATCCTAGAAATATCCTTGGAGGATGTATCAAGTGGTGATGGAAATAGAAAGCATTCTTTGGAGATGGGAGAGGATATTTCTTGCTTATCCAAGCAGATTGAGAACATTGATGAAGAAAAATTAAAGCGACAATATAGGAAACTTGCTATAAGATATCATCCTGACAAAAACCCACAAGGGAGGGAGAAGTTTCTTGCTGTACAGAAAGCTTATGAACGCCTCCAGGTAGACTTAAGTTCCCATGTCATAATTAATCCTCTTTAAAAACAAGTTGAAGTTATGACTCCTAGACACTGTTGTTACTTCCGTATAACAGTTTAGTCTTCTGAAAAGCTTCATAGATGGAAAAACTTCTACTGGTTCTAAATTTTTCATGCTTGAATTCAGATTGGTGCACTCGTTCGTTGTTGTCTTGTGTTCTTTAAATTTGAATATTTCATTGCACTTGCTCTAATGAACAGAGGCAAGGATGGAGATAAGGTTTCCTTGGTTATGTTTACATGACTTAACAGCCAGATGTGAGGAAGAAATTACACATTTATATATGTTGATTCCGTAACTAACAGACGTTTCTTAATGCTTTCAGTTGTGGTTATAGATTACTATATATTTGTCTACAAAGCAAAATCAGAGTTAATGCATACGTTTAAGCCTATGAAGTGCTGTGAATTTTAAACACTCTGCTTGTTGGTTTTCATTCTTATGTCTCTGCATATTCATAGTCTTCATGTCCAAAGGATATTTCTTTTTCCAGCTGCAAAAAATTATTTGGATATGCTTTTTTTTTTTTTTTCCGTTTCAGGTTACTAAAAAATATTTACATTATGTTACCATATATTAGGCTACCATGCAAGGATTGCAAGGTCCCCAGCCTTGGAGATTACTTCTTCTACTGAAGGGACAGTGTATTTTATACAGAAGATATGGGAACATCTTGGAGCCATTTAAATATGCTGGCTATCCGATGTTGCTCAGCGCAATTACTGTGGACCAGGATGACAACAATTTTCTTTCTTCAGATAGAGCACCTCTCCTTATTGCAGCATCAGAGCTTGTTTGGCTGACGTAAAAAACCCTTGTTCTTTATTGGTTCTCCATTATGCTTGTATGTTTTATCAAACTACGAATTTACCTTTTTGAGTTTTCATGTGGTCAGATGTGCATCTTCTTCATTGAATGGTGAAGAGCTGGTGAGGGATGGTGGGGTACAACTTCTTGCAACTCTTCTTTCCCGATGCATGGGTGTTGTTCAGCCAACCACTTCTGGAAATGAACCATCTGCCATCATTGTTACAAATATTATGCGAACATTTTCAGTTCTGAGTCAATTTGAGGCTGCCAGGGCTGAGATACTTGAATTTTCTGGACTAGTTGATGACATAGTCCACTGTACTGAATTTGAGCTCGTATCTGCAGCTGTTGATGCAGCTCTGCAGACTATTGCCAGTGTTTCTGTCTCCTCTGAAATGCAAGATGCTTTACTGAAGGCTGGTGTGTTATGGTATGGCTGCTCATTTGATTAGACTTTTCTGCATATACCATGGTTGGTTTAATGTATTGCTCCTACTCAACAAAATGTTTGCTGGAGAACCACTCCTGCTAATTCAGGTTAAAGTGGCAAATTGATTCTCCTGGGTCTCCTTGTGCATATCTATTGATTAAGTTCATTTCTGATTGATGATTGCTTTATGAAGGAAATCAGGTCATAATAGTGCCATTTAGATTAATAGTTTGGTTGTCATAGGAATGCTGATGAAGATGCTAGAGTTATATTCATAAATTATGTCCTGACTTATTTAAATAATATGGGCCATGACAGGTACCTTATGCCCTTGCTGCTTCAGTATGACTCAACTGCAGAAGAGTCTGACACAACAGAGTCACATGGTGTTGGTGCTAGTATTCAAATTGCAAAAAACATGCATGCTATACGAGCGTCTCAGGCCTTATCAAGACTTAGTGGTTTATGCGGTGATGGGAAATTAATACCTTACAACCAGGCTGCAGCTGAAGCCCTCAGAGCTTTGTTAACTCCTAAGCTTTCTAGCATGTTGAAAGATCAAATACCCAAAGATCTTCTGTCTAAATTAAATTCAAACCTGGAGTCTCCAGAGGTAAATGCTGTTATTATTTTTTTTTTCTAATTTTTTCAGAGAAGAAAAATTTTCAGTATGCGCATACAATGTTCTTGCATGCCTTTTTCTTCCAAGAAAATTTTTACTGTATTTATAGAATAGTAGAAGCTTTTCAATTTGTCTTGTTTTAAACAGATTATTTGAACTTAAATTGACCAAGTCTGTTGGGCAAGTTAATATTTGCTCAAATGTGATTAGGGAGCTTTTGATTGTTTTCGCATAAAGATAATTGTTTAGGATCTAAGCATAAACCATTGATGACTTAATGATTGATGATTAAGTCCTTATGCTGAAGCTAAGTAACTGCCTGGCTACTAATTATTAGTTCTTGCGAAAAGATTGGTGGGGACATGTCTTGCAAGTTAGTTGATAGGTTATATTGTTGTTTCCCAGGTCATTTACTGTGCTCTGTTTTTATGATATTGTTATTGATGAGATAACCAATAGATAATTTGCAGTTGTGTACATATTGTTGCCATTTCCATGGTTGAGATTATGTGGTGTTTGTGTTTATGTGCACAAGCTTGTTTGTAGAAAATTTTCATTGTTATTTTGAGACTAATTTTTGAAACTCTCTTCCGTAGATTATATGGAACTCTTCTACACGGGCAGAACTGCTGAAATTTGTGGACCAGCAACGTGCATCACAGGGTCCTGATGGTTCATATGACCTAAAAGATTCTCACGACTTTGTCTACAAAGCACTGTCAAGAGAACTATTCATAGGAAATGTTTACTTGAGAGTCTACAATGATCAGCCAGACTTTGAAATTAGTGAACCAGAAGCCTTTTGCATTGCTCTAATTGATTTCATTTCTTACCTTGTGCATAATCATCCAGTTGGTGATGCTGATGTTAATGACATAGTTGATACCACTGCTTCCCATCAGACACATGAGGATCAAAATGAGACTTTTGATGATGGATCTGTTAGTGAACAGCATGTCCCAGATAGTTCCACAGCAGAGTCTAATGGACAAGTAGCAGAGAAGGAAGAAATTGAACAGATTAAGAACCTTCGATCAGCATTGACTTCTCTTCAGGTAAATTACTTAATTGTCTCTATATATGTTAAGATGCATTTCATTTAGCATGTCTGACTAGTCTTACTATTTTCTGCAGAACCTGTTGACTAATAATCCAAATTTGGCGTCCATATTTTCTAATAAGGACAAGCTTCTGCCTCTATTTGAATGCTTTTCTGTGCCTGAAGCTTCAAATAGTAACATTCCTCAAATTTGCCTAGCAGTGTTATCACTGTTGACAGCACATGCTCCCTGCTTGGAAGCCATGGTTGCAGATGGATCTAGTCTTCTCCTTTTGTTACAAATGCTTCATTCAGCCCCAAATTGTCGTGAAGGAGCTCTTCATGTTCTCTATGCACTGGCAAGTACACCAGAACTTGCCTGGGCAGCTGCCAAGCATGGTGGAGTTGTGTACATTCTTGAACTCCTCTTGCCTTTGAAGGGTAAAAACCCTTTTATGTTTTTGTTTGTTTATTTTTGATCAGTTCTAGAATCTGCTTTTGAATTTCGAATCATTTGATATTGGAAAATTGAAACAACTTTGCAGAAGAAGTTCCACTCCAGCAAAGGGCAATGGCAGCCTCCTTGTTGGGGAAGCTTGTTGGCCAACCAATGCATGGACCAAGAGTTGCTATAACACTAGCAAGGTTTCTTCCAGATGGCCTTGTATCAGTAATTAGGGATGGACCTGGTGAGGCTGTTGTAGTTGCCCTTGAGCAGACTACAGAGACACCTGAACTTGTTTGGACACCAGCAATGGCAGCTTCTTTATCTGCACAAATTTCAACAATGGCATCAGAACTATACCGAGAGCAGATAAAAGGCCGTGTCTTCGATTGGGATGTACCTGAGCAGGCATCTGGACAGCAGGAAATGAGAGACGAACCACAGGTATCACATAGTGTATGTTATGTTTAGAATCGATTACTTTCTCATATAGAATGGTCTTATCCATGTATGTTGATGCAGGTTGGTGGCATCTATGTCCGTCTGTTCCTAAAAGATCCTAAGTTTCCTCTGAGAAATCCTAAAAGATTCTTGGAAGGGCTACTAGATCAGTATTTGTCATCCATTGCTGCCACTCATTATGATACACAAGTTATTGACCCAGAGCTACCTTTGCTCCTCTCTGCTGCATTGGTTTCATTGCTGCGAGTACATCCTGCACTAGCTGATCATGTTGGATATCTTGGATATGTGCCAAAACTTGTTGCTGCTGTTGCCTATGAGGGAAGGCGAGAAACAATGGCATCAGGGGAGGTAAATAGTGGCAACCTTGCAGACAGAACAGATGACCCTGACAATGGTACCACAGAGCAGACACAGACTCCCCAAGAACGAGTGCGCCTCAGTTGTCTGCGTGTCCTGCATCAACTTGCAGCTAGTACCACATGTGCTGAAGCAATGGCGGCAACAAGTGTTGGAACACCTCAGGTAGCTGACAGACCTGGCACACTGTTAATTGATGGGTCTTTATGTTGGTTACCCTTTCTGATTTACATTAAACCTGGTTTATGCCTCATTGATTTTTTTTTTTTCAATGAGAACCTTTTTCCTTACTCCATTTTCTCTGTGGGAAGAATATAAAGAATAGATATTTATATGGGAGAGAGATTGCCACTGACTATCATTACCACCCCCCCCCCCCCCCAAAAAAAAAAATCCCCTTGTTTTATTCATTTACTCCAAGAAAATTATATTGACTTTATTTTTGAACTTCTCCAGGTTGTTCCTCTGCTAATGAAAGCTATAGGGTGGCAAGGTGGGAGCATTTTAGCCCTGGAGACCCTAAAACGTGTTGTGGTTGCTGGAAACCGAGCCAGGGATGCTCTTGTTGCCCAAGGACTTAAGTAAGTACCTGATTTCTAAATTCATTAATCGATGCACTTTATTGTTAATGATCTGATCTGTTTCTTATACTTTTGTTCATAGAGAAACTTGATATATAGTGCTTTCCTGATAAGTTGTATATTTTGGGTTATATTGTAAAAGTTTTGTTAAACATAGAGTCCAGTCAGAGTTGGACTATGGGGTTGATTTTTGTCTGCAAGCTCCAAAACAAGATATTAATTTCCTTTCCTATGTTTTAGTGGTGTGTACCTATCTTCACCTATCTTACTTTCTGGTTTTGGATTGTTTTCTATCAAGCAAAAATTGGGGATCAGAAGTAATAGGGTCAAGTTAATTTAAAAAAAAAAAAAAAAAAATACTAAAGTAAATTTTTCAAACAATGTAGGGTTGGTCTTGTGGAAGTACTTCTTGGTCTTCTTGACTGGAGGGCTGGGGGAAGAAATGGACTTTGTTCTCAGATGAAGTGGAATGAATCTGAAGCTTCTATTGGCAGAGTGCTTGCTATTGAGGTTAGAATCTCAAGTCAAATTTACTCCGTAGTATTTAATATTTTTTATTGGTAGACTGACAATGTGAAAAAATTCCTATGCTCTATAATATTTGTTGACTAATTTGGCTCCTTGGAACAAAATTTTCTGTTAATTCTCTTTTTGCTGTCAATTGATATTAATATGTTGATGCAGGTCTTGCATGCCTTTGCAACTGAAGGGGCCCACTGTACTAAAGTGCGTGAAATATTGCATAGTTCTGATGTAAGTCTCAACGCATCTTTTAGTTTATTTTTTCTTTTTGACTTATTGTTGCTTGACATAGCTATAATGTATATTGTTAATGGGAAAGCTAAGTTATATTTTCAAATGTTGTTAATGCATCCTGAGGTGTATTTGTTACAAGAAAGCTCTATTCTTTATGGACTGTTGCTTTCCGTTCAAATGTATATAGCCCTGATGCCAATTACTATTCTTTCTCTGCAGGTTTGGAGTGCATACAAAGACCAGAAGCACGATCTTTTCCTTCCATCAAATGCTCAATCTGCGGCTGCTGGCATTGCTGGCTTGATTGAAAATTCGTCATCGTCAAGACTCACTTATGCACTTACAGCTCCACCAACACAACCTAGTACATCTAAACCTCCATCCTCCCCATCAGACTTGAATGGGAAGCAAGGTTAAGTATTATAGTACAGAAATTCGATAGACTTTTAATTTGATCGGGCATATATTCAAGTCCCTTGTACTTAACTCCCCTGTATAGTACACTGTACAGTTTTATTGCCCACTTGCTCCTGGCTTGACAACCTGGAAGCATGTGCAATTTTTCTGAGAGAAAATTTATTTGTTTTTGTAAAGAGGGATTTTTTTTCCTTTCCCGTGTAAATTGAGGTGTGTATTTACCAATTTCCTATATAATAGTATGGTGACCTTTGCATTTCTGCCGCAGTTTGTGCTATATAGGGACTATGATGTCATTACCATCTCTAGTAGTCTAGCCAAAGCTACGTCCAGTGGAGATACTGCGTAAACCCTATCTGCTTCTTGTGGCTGATTTCTTATGTCTGGACGATGCTCTTTTCCTGGCCAAGAAGTATGTTGTAACAGACTATTTTCTCTTGGTAAAAAGAAATTAACGTTAAGATGACCTTTGGTACGATCAATCTATACGATCGTTGGCGATCTCATTCTCATGGTCTTCTTTTGGTGTCTTTTGAGAATAATAAATAGTGCACATGAATTTTGAGAAAATTGTTGCGTAGCCCGAGTTTATATTAGTTATATAGGAGAAATACATGAATACTAAATTAATTAAGAGAAATCACAATAATAGACGCTTTTTATTCAATTCAATGAGCTGTCATTGGTTTAGTTTACAGCGGCAGGTAAAAATTGTAAACTCCATACAATACCAAAAGGTGGAGTTAATCCTCATCACGTTGTGAATGTATGCTTCACCCTTCATATCTACATACAACATCATGTTTCTAAAAGAAACTACTGATACATAAGGATGTCAAAGCTTATTTAAAAAAGGAGAATAAGAAAATATGATTTATGAGAATCAAACTCTCAATCCTGCAGCTTAAGATCAAGACGAGTACCACTTGATTTTCGATGGCAATGGTGTTATTGAAGTTGTCTACAGCAATACTAAAGCTACCACAAAACTCCCCAGGTGAAAAGATATTTGCAGCGGCAGGGTCAGATCATGTGAAAGATTCATCAAGTCTTCCTGAATTTCCTCCAACCCGCAAGGTATAGCAATAAGCTTGAAGTTTCTGTGGAGCAAATGATTACTTGGACTCGTGGCTGCAGTGACACACTTGTATAATATATGAACTGCACCATGCAGTGCAAATTGTAGAATGTTCGCATTCTCTGCAGCTTCTTCCTTTTTTGTTTCAGAGGTTGATAGTATTATTAATCTTTCTCAATTAAAAAAAAATCAGCTAATTTTTAGAGAAATAGCAATACAATTAACATAGTTAAAGTTGCAAGTGATCTTATTGCTCACTATATATCAAGAGCTTGCGGTCACCAAAAGTGATAGTTGAAGTCGCCGTTTCATTGCCATCCTGCATGAGCGTCCAAGCTTGTTTTGCAGCTTATCTTTTTATTGTTCATCTAATTTAAAAAATGGATTGCAGCAGTGACCACTTGTTTCAATCCTCTATTCTCCCATGATAATTCGATGAAGTGCATTTGGAGATTTTTAGTAAAAGCTTGCACTGCTTGAACCAACTCAAATCCCGTGGAAAAATTAAAAGGAAACGGAAGTAAATAGCAAAATCCCACGCTATGGATCTGTTTGATAAAAATAATTAATAAACTATCTAAAAACTTAAATATTAGTTGAAAGTTGAAAAGTTAATTTTTAACTGAAAATTAAAAACTGTTAAATTAACTTATTGAATTAGAAGTGTTTGATAAAATTAATTGTTAAACTAGCTGATAAATGAAAATAATATAAAAGGATATATTTATATAATACTTTATATAAATTCTATTTTTTAGACAAAAATATATTTTTAGGTAATTATAATTTTAAGTTTTTTAATTAATTTGAACTCTT